>CM070762.1:0-182500 GCA_036346245.1 Bonia amplexicaulis | reverse complement strand
TCGAGTGAACAACGTGTAATCGGATTAGGCATCGATATGAATAAGGCATAGAAAGAATAGGACGCACCAAGGATGTTAATACTGACCAGAGAAGAACAGAAATTGTCAGTTTGTTAAAGATTGAAGATAGTAGTACTGAACAATCTATTGAATCATGTCACTTGTAATACTTAAACATTCCCATGAAAGTAATAGAAAATTCATCATTTAACCAAACTTGTCCGACTCTTGTAACATGAAATCTAATAGTATGATAGCCTAAGTTGCACTAACATATTCCTAAGGAAAAAAAGATGCACAAACATAGATGGGTACTATTACCACATCATATATTTTTTTCCAAAAGCACCAACACAACTACACGATCATACATTTTTTTCAACTTTCATTGGCAGCTAAGTATGTATTGATCAACAGTGCTTGATTTACATACTAACCTTACAGAATTCCAGATACCAAAATTTTAGTCAACATATTGCAGTTCCTTTACATGAAATCAGATGCTAGGTTGTGTATAAAGTAGAGTACCATTTTCTGTTATTAGCATCCCATCTCCACTTTGATGGGAATTGATAATATGTAAAGGATCTTGCTTCTACAAATTGTTGATTGGAGATAAACCATTCAGTTGGGGTAGTTCTATAAGCTCTTGGATCAGTAATGATTTCTTGCAAGTGTGTTTCTTAACGATATATATAACTTTGTTCATGCCAGGTATATGCACAGTTAAGCGTTCAACGGAAGGTATTCGGTCATGTATTTCAAATTCAAATAATCACCAAATTTCTCATATGCACAACTTAGCTAACAAGGCACCAAGAAATGTAAAGAACAAAGTAAGAACTATTGTATATAATGCACAACACAGTATAATAACCAGGCGGTAAAGAGCCTGTAGCCCAACGCAATTTAACTATTAGATGATAATATATATACATGTCTAGCTCGTATGAATGACATAGCTAACAAGCCAATAATTAAAGCGAGCAAGATAAATATGCATAATAACAAATGTAATATAACGGCAAAATGTAAATAGCAAGATTGCAAAAACGTTATAAAAAGAATTCGCTCTATATGAATGGAACAACAATTTACAAAAGCAGTATAATGTGAAAGAACCAACTACGACGAAAAAGGCACTAACCAAGACAATGCAGTAAAGGAGAACGAATTAAGCGATTGATTTTTAACCGATTTGCAAGACAACCAGCATCAGCAAGTCAGAACAACGGTCCAATGCAGAATGGCCCTGCGTTTATAAAACGGTAATAATAAATATGTAAACAAAACAATAGGCAAAGCGAATATGGCAAAGAACTATTTCCCATCAAAAAAACGAAACAAAAAGAGATAAGCTAATAATAAACAGAAAACAGAAGAAATATAAGCTAGTGATAGCAAATATCTAAACAAAGTGGCAAAACAGCCTGTAATCCAATAGGATATAGTAATTAGATGGTAAAGAGCCTATAGTCTAACATAACATAACTATTACACGATGATGTACACAAGAGGATACATCACAGGAACAATATAGGTAACAAGGCATCAAGAAATGTAACCAAAAAAACAAAAAGCATTATATACAATGTACAAAGTAGCATGTGCATAAATCATAAAATAATAAAGATAATAAAATAATAATACACAAAATGTCAAAAAAGGGAGAACCCACAAAGGTATCTACAAGGAATTTGTCCTAAGGATAAACATAAAAAAAATAAAATCTCATAAATTAGCAACAACAAGAACAACATAGTAATAATGAAACACAAATGGTACATCAGGCAGCTAAGACCGCAGGAAACGTAATTATTATCAAAACAAAAATTAGTGGCGACAATGCAGAGCCAAAGCTTACGTAGAAGAGAATGAAACCAGCGATTTCTAAATTGTAGCCAACATGTCCAAAATGACTGGCACGCAACGATGATCTAGGTCACAATGATTCTAAATCATGAAAAGAGCGGCACAAACGATGAAAATAAAGCAATAATCAAAGCGGGCGAAATAAATAGGCATAATAATATGTTGAGCAAAGTAAATATGCATAAGAGCAAAATAATAAACATAATAAAACAACCATACACAAAATGGCAAAAAAGGGAGAACTGACAAAGGTATGTATGAGAGATTTATCGAAAGGATAAGCATAGAAAAAAAAGTGAGAAATTAGCAACAACAAGAACATTATAGCAACAATGAAATACAGATAGTATATCACGTAGCTAAGACTGCAGGAAAAGTAATTATTACGAAAATGAAAATTAAGAACACTATAGTAAGAATGCTATACAAATAGTATATCAATCTGCTAAGACGGCAGGAAAAATAATTACTACCAGAATGAAAATTAGCGACAATAATGTGGAGCCGAAACACGACGATAATGCAGAGCCAAAGTTTAAATAGAACGGAATATAACCGATGATTCCTAAATTGCAGCCAAGATGACCAAAACAATTGGCGAAGAGCGATAATCCAGTCCACAATGATCCTGGTAAATAGTAGCACCAACCATGAAGATGAAGTAATAATTGATACGTATAATTATAGGTTGCATGAAATAAATATGCATAAGAACAAATGTAATATAATGGCGAAATACAAATAGCATCGGTCAGCAAAGACGATTAAACCCAGAATGTTGCTGCATCGCGAAAAGAGCGACACTAAGCATGAAGATAAAGCAATAACTAAAGCGAATGAACTAAATAAGTATAACAATAGATTGAGTGAACTAAATAGAGATAAGAACAGATGTGATATTATGGTCAAATACAAACAAAGAAGACTCAAAAACCTATAAAAGAAGCTACCAGACGTATGAATGGAACAACACTCTACAAAGGCAAAGATAACGTAAAATAGGAAAGTATTACTGTGCAGAGCCGAATGTAAGTAGAATGGAATAAAACCAACGATTCCTAAATGGCGTGAGATGACCAAAACGACCGTGAACAACGATGATCCAATCCACAAGGATCTGCGTCACGAAAAAGAGCAAAGAAGAACTATAAAGATAAAACAATAATTAAAGCAAGTGAAGTAAATAGGCATAAGAATAGATTGAGTGAAGCAAATATGCATAAGAACAGATGTAATATAATGGTGAAACACAAATAGGACCGGTGAATAAGGACAATGCAAGGTAGAATGATTCTGAACCACGAAAACAGTGGCACTAAACACGAATATAAAGCAATAATTAAAGGGAGCGAAATAAATAGCCATAACAAAAGTTAAGCGAAGTAAATATGCATAAAAACAGTTGTAATATAATGGGGAAATACAAACACCAACACCGCAAAAAGCGTATAAAAAGCACCTATATGACGTATGAATGGAAGAACAATCTACAAAGGGAGCATAACGTAAAGAGGAAATAATGACAAAAACACTAACGAAGACAATACGCGGCGGGTGACGACCGACCAACGATTCTTAAGCGGCGGGCAAACCAAGCAAAGATCGCAATGAGAATGATGATTCAATCGAACGCCATTCAAAGAAGTGAAGACAAAGACTTAGCCAACGATTCTTTTGTCGTTGCATGCACACGCATCATTGCTTGAATGGACCGTTTTGTTAAGCTGTCCCACTAAAGTTGTGCCAAATGCATCTGTAATCATGGATTTAGCCATCCCCTTGTCATGACCAGGAAAACATTAAGCAATGTCTGGAACAAAGTAAGCTTAAAACAAACAGATAAAGAGGGAGGGCAGGGGCTATACGGCAGCAAGCCTCTCCTCTACAAAACCCCAAGCTTAAAACAAAAAAAAGAGCGAACAAACAAGGAAGACATCGTAGAGCACAAGCAACGACGACGAATCAAAATAAACAAAGAAGAAACCAACAGGAAAGACATTGCAGAGCAGAAGCGAGGAGAAAGCGATGGCCACGAATCGAAGAACACACGGATCCATCACGGCAACTAAAACGCGCACCGAAATGCAGACCAACAAACGCACGAGGCGGCGTAAACAAGAACCCAAGCGAATCGGAAGGGCCGAATCGCAAATGCACGAGAGCGCAGGAGGCCAAGCGGCAATAAGAACCCAAAGACCGAGCCGGAATCAAGATCCCAAAAGATGTAACACGCGGACGATCGCCGAGTCTAAACGCGAAACAAACTTCTTGGCGAAGTCCCCGATGAGTAGAACTATCCCGGCGCGAACGGTCGCACAGATGAAGCGCCGAGACATACAAGAAAGCGGTGAGTGCATGCGAGCAGTCACAGACATGCGTCCGAGAGCAAGGTCTCGCACGCTGCGTCTTGTGTTATGCTTTTCTTGCATGCATGCGTAAGCACATGCACAGTGAAATGCAAGCTCAATTAGCAAATCCTATTAAGCTAATTGGCCATGAAAAAACACACACATACTACTCATTTGACCAATAATTCTAGTACTTTAAATTTAGCAATCATCGTACTAGATCTTTCTGTTGTATTTCAGGGGCTAAATCGTAAATTTCCAATTGAGGAAAAGAAAAAGGGAAAAGAAAAGAAAATCGGTGGGGCCCACACGCCTGGGGATCTGCAAAAGAGATAAGGGAGGAGACTTGTCTCCTCCCCGCTTGCATCTGCGGCGTCCGTGCGTTTGGCCGCTCCGCCTTCTTCTCGTGATCCCATGATATTCTCGGTCAATGGGAGGAGGCGGTTGAGAGGCGAGCGACGGAGGCGCGGGCTGGCCCGGGTTCCTCGGAGCCGGCCGCTCGCGTCACCTCCTCGCAGACTCCGCCCCTTCTACAAATAGCCGAGCTCATACCCCGAGTGAAGTATCTCCTTTTCGATCTAGCTTTTCCCACTCGAGCTCTTCTGGTTCTTCTCGGTTCTTGAGTGTGCGGAGGCGTTGGGGCTTCGGCAGCACCTCCGATTGAGTCTTTGTACCGGCGATTCCTGAGCACTCCTTTCGGTGCGGCGAGAAATCAAAGGTAGAAGGCACATCCGAGGGGAAAGAAGGCGATTTGGTCCCTGTTGAACTGAGAGCACTCTCGGCCAGAGTGCTCTTGCGGTCTTGTGCGGCGTTCCCCTGACCTTCGACTCCGGCTCTGGGCAACTGAGGTCGGAGAGGGCTTTGTATCTCCGTCGACCACACCCCTTTTCTTCATCGGCACAGAGGGGTGATAGGTTTTCGGGACAAGACTTACCAAAGGTGCCTTGCCATGTTCTTGGTGTTCTTCGGCCTGATTATTTCTGAACGGTTTTGAGTACCGTCTGTACTGTGAGTATTGTTGATTCTATGCAAACTTGATCTGCAGTATCTGTTCTTTGATTTCTGTTTAAATCTGAGAATTGGTATATGACATGTTTGCCTGTGGGATCTGATTACATGCTCTGTGAAGAATCCGTCGAATACTGAGATTAGTCTAGATAACTAGATTAGATGTGAGCTCACTTTGTTCTCTTAACCGTGCTGTAGCTGATTCAGTTGGACAGACTTGTTACATGCAATAGTAATTGATTGAACCTGTAGTAATTGATTGAACTTGTTACATGGCATGTAATTGATTACATGCCATGTTCTGAGAGCAAGTCTAAAGCATTTACATTGTTCACTATTAGATTTATCTGCTTTACTTTGCAAAGGTTTGCTTAGTATGCTGTTTTCGGCAGTTGTATGGTCATATTCATTGAATACTCATTTGTATATGAATGCCATGCTGTCATTCCATATGTCAGTTATTATGTTCATGTCAAGTAAATATTCACTTTGCAATGACTTAATTGATGCATATCTAAATATGATATTTAAATCATTCTTTTGTCATACTTGTGTGAATACTATTATCATAATTACTATTGGAATTAAAATAGAAAATATGCTTATACCGCAATATTTACAACAATCCAGAAAACCTACACTTGAAAAATGGCTTCCTCATCCGACGTCAGAAGTTCAAGTCTTTGACGGTGTCAACTTCAAACGCTATGCGCGAGGGCTGCTTTGTCGACCGACCTTAGGCTCTTCAGATCATTTCAAGTCCTCCGGCGTTTCCGCTAGAGATACCTGAAACGATGTGTTGGGAAGAGGCCAATAATGCAGTCTTAGCCCGTTTGCTAGACAATATTGTCAGGGAGGTCCTGGATGAGATGAAGAAGTGTCCTCTACCTCATGAGCTGACGAGGCAGGAACAGAGCCACTAACTCCAGAAGATGTGGAAGGCAATGGCTGATCTCCTCGAGGTGCGGTGGTAGAAACATGCACCTCAAGGGAGGAGGAACTGATCGGGTAGATAACCTCATCTCCATCCTCCTCATCATCCACAAAGATAGTCTCGGACTGCTCTACAGAACTTGAGATATCGGACCTGGTCCCTGGACTGGCCTCATCGAAGATCACCTCACATGTTTCTACCGTTTTACTAGAGTCGCAGTTCTAGACCCTATACGCCCGCGAAGAAGTCGAATAACCCAGAAAAATCCCATCACAAGAACGTGACTCAAACTTATCTAGGTTCCCGGACTTCAAGATGAAGCACTTGCAACCAAACACGCGAAAATGAGAGACACTACGATTTCGCCCATATCTCGACTCATAAGAAGTGCGATGCAAGTGTGCCCTAAAAAAACTCTGTTTGAAACATGGCACGCGGTGGCTATTGCCTCAGCCCAAACTTGTGTAGAGTACTCATCACGCATCGTCTTGGACATCTTCACCAAGGTACGGTTCTTCCTCTCCACAACGCCATTTTGCTGTGGGACGTATGGAGAAGAGAACTGGTGCTCTACATCTGTCTCATTGCAAAACATCTCAAAGTAGGAATTCCTAAACTCCATGCCATTGTCACTGCGGATCGCTCGTGAGGCACCCGAGAGCTCAACAGAAAGCCTACTAAAAAGACCCCAAAAATGGGCAAATGTCTCATCCTTCGAGGCTAAGAAAAACACCCAAGAGTACTTCGAGAAGTCATCGACCATGACAAGAACATACCACTTCCCTCCTGCTGACTGCACTCTACCTGGTCCAACTGTTTCCATATGGAACAGCTGTCCTGGTGCATCAGCATGGTCACTGTGACTGGAGGATGAGAAGCGGCAACCATCTTGCCGTGCCGGCAAGGAGCACAAATTAGATTTTTGACCATCTTGAGTTTAGACAGACCACGAATGAGGTCATGGCCGCTAACTCGGGTCAAATGGTCAAATCCAATATGACCAAGTCTCCTATGCTAGAAAGTGAGGTCACGGAACTCAGAAGCAACTAAACACCTGAGAAGATCACCAAAAGACTCAACAAAATCAGCACGAAAGATCATCCCATATCTAGAAATCCCACAAACCAGACTCCCCGAAGAATCAAGAATTTTGCAAGCATTTTTCTTAGGGTCAGTCTTTCGGCCAAATGTGATGCGACAAAAATCCACGGAAACCTCCGGTAACACTAGAACGATTAGAAAAGTTGAAAATCGTTAGCTATAGGTCATGCTTTCGGGCAAATGTGCTCCGAAAAATAAAAATCCACGGACTGCTCCGTTAAGCCCAGGATGACTAGAAAAGCTGAAATCGTCAGCTATAGGTCACGCTTTCGGCCGAATCTGCTCCGAGAAACAAAAATCCCCGGAATGCTCTGGTAACCCTGGAACGTCTAGAAAAGTTGAAAATCGTGAGCTATAGGTCACACTTTCGGCCAAATGTGCTCCAAAAAATAAAAATCTTAGACTGCCTCGGTAACCCCGAAATGACTAGAAAAGCTGAAAATCGTGAGCTATAGTTCACGCTTTCGACCAAATGTGCTCCAAAAAATAAAAATCCCCGCACTCGTCGAGTAACACCAGAATGACTAGAAAAGCTGAAATCGTGAGCTATACGTCACGCCACCGAATGTCTCAAAATTAAAAATTCTCGATCGCTCATGCGGTAACCCCGGAACGACTAGAAAAACTCAAAATCGTGAGCTATAGGTCACGCTTTCAGCCAAATCTGCTCCGAGAAACAAAATTCTGCCGATTGCTCCGGTAACCGTTGAACGACAAGGAAGCTGAAAATGGTGAGCTATTCACGCTTTCGGCCAAATGTGATGCAAAAAAATCCCCGAAGTCCTCTAGTAACCCTGGAACGACTACAAAAGCTGAAATCGTGAGCTATAGATCACGCTTTCGACCAAATTTGCTCCTTAAAAAAAATACCTAGACAGCTGTGGTAACCCTATAATGACTTGAAAAGCTCAAAATCGTGAGTTATAATTCACGTTTTCGGCAAAATGTGCTCCAAAAAATAAAACTCCCCGGACTGTCTAGTAACTTTAGGACGACTAGAAAAGCTGAAATCGGGAGCTATAAGTCACACTTTCGGCCAAATGTGATGCGGAAAAAAAATCCCCAGAGTCCTCCAGTATCCCCGGAACGACTAGAAAAGCGGAAAATCTTGAGCTATGGGTCACCCTTTTGGCCAAATGTGATGCGATAAAAATCCCTGGAGTCCTCCGGTAACACCAAAATGTTTAGAAAAGTTGAAAATCATTAGCTATAGGTCAAGCTTTCGAGCAAATGTGCTCTGAAAAATAAACATCCCTTAACAGCTCCGGTAACCTCGGAACGACTAGAAAAACAGAAAATCGTGAGCTATAGATCATGCTTTCGGCCAAATGTGCTCCGAAAAACAAAAATCCCTGGAATGCTCCGATAACCTTTGAACGAATAGTAAGACTGAAAATCGTGAGCTATAGATCACTCTTTCGGTCAGATGTGCTCCGAAATATAAAAATCCCCAGACTTGCCGGGTAACCGTACAACGAGTAGAAAAGATGAAAATCGTGAACTATAGGTACGCTCCCGGCAAATGTGTTCCGAAAAATTAAAATACCTGAACTACTCTGGTAACCCCGGAAGGACTAGAAAAGCTGAAATCGTTAGCTATAGGTACACTTTTGGCAAATGTGCTGCGAAAGTTGAAAATCTCCGGACTGGCCCGGTAACCCTAGAACGACTAGAAAAGCTGAAAATTGTGAGCTATAGGTCACGCATTCAGCGAAATGTGCTTCGAAAAATAAAAATGCCCGCACTGGTCCAAAAATCCCGGAACGACTTGAAAAGCTAAAATATGAGCTATAGGTCGCGCTTTCGACCAAATGTGTTCCGAAAAATAAAAATCCTTGCACAGGTCCGGTAACCCCGGAATGATTAGAAAAGCTGAAAATCATGAGGTATAGGTCACGCTTTCGACTAAATTTGCTCTGAAAAACAAAAATCTCTGGATTGCTCCGTTAACTCTGGAACGACTATAAAAGTTAAAAATCATGTGCTATAGATCACTCTTTCGGCCAAATATGCTTCGAAAAATAAAAATCCCCAGACTGGCCCGGTAACCCTACAACGACTAGAAACGCTAAAAATCGTGATCTATGGGTCACGTTTTTGGCCAAATTTGTTCCAAAATATGAAAAATACCCGGACTGCTCTGGTAACCCTAGAACGACAAGAAAAGCGGAAAATCGTGACCTATAGGTACGCTTTCGACAAATGTGCTCCGAAAACTAAAAATCCCCGTACTACTCCGGTAAACCCGCAACGACTAGAAAAACTGAAATTGTGAGCTATAGGTCACACTTTCGACAAAATCTGGCCTGAGAAACAAAAATCATCGGAATGCTCCGGTAACCCTAGCACGACTAGAAAAGCTGAAAATCGGGAGTTATAGGTCACACTTTCGGCCAAATGTGCTTCAAAAAATAAAAATCCCAGAACAGGTCCGGAAACCCTAGAACGAATAGAAAAGCTGAAAATCGTGAGCTATAGGTCGCTCTTTTGGCGAAATATGCTCCAAAAAATAAAAATATCTGGACTGCTCTGGTAACCCAGAAACGAATAGAAAAGCTAAAAATCGTGAGCTATCGGTCCGGTTTACCTAATCGACTCAGAAACAAAATTACCGACTATTACGTAACCGTTGAACGACTAGGAAAGCTGAAAATCGTTAGCTCACGCTTTCGGCCAAATCTTTCCAAGAAACAAAATTCCCCCGACAGCTCCGGTAACCCTTTAACAACGAGAAGTGCTGAAAATGTGAGCTATAGGTCACGCTTTCGACCAAATGTAATGCGGAAAAAAATCCCCGAAGTCCTCTAGTAACCCCGGAAAGACTAGAAAAGCGAAAAATCTTGAGCTATGGGTCACCCTTTCGGCCAAATGTGATGCGACAAAAATCGCTAGAATCCTCCGGTAATATCGGAATGTTTAGAAAAGTTGAAAATCATTAGCTATAAGTCACGCTTTCGGCCAAATGTGCTCCGAAAAATAAAAATCCCTGGACTGGTCCGGCAACCCTACAACGACTAGAAAAGTTGAAAATCGTGAGCTATAGGTCAGGTTTTCGGCCAAATCTGCTTCAAAATATAAAAATACCGGGCTCGTACGGTAACCTGAACGACAAAAAAGCCGAAAATCGTGACCTATAGGTGCGCTTTTCGGCAAATGTGCTCAAAACTAAAATCCCATACTACTCCCAGAAAACCGCAATGACTAGAAAAAGCAAATCGTGAGCTATAGGTAACACTTTCGAGCAAATCTGGCCTGAGAAACAAAAATCGTCGAAATGCTCCGGTAACCCGAGCACGACTAGAAAAGCTGAAAATCGGGAGTTATAGGTCACGCTTTCGGCCAAATGTGCTTCCAAAAATAGAAATCCCAGCACAGGTCCGAGAACCCTAGAACGAATAGAAAAACTGAAAATCGTGAGGTGTAGGTCGCTCTTTTGGCCAAATGTGCTCCAAAAAATAAAAATACCCGGACTGCTCTGGTAACACCGGAACGACTAGAAAAGCTGAAAATCGTGAGCTATAGGTACGCTTTCGGCAAATGTGCTCCGAAAATTAAAAATCTCCGGACTGGCCCGTTAACCTTGGAACGACTAGAAAACTGAAAATCGTGAGCTATAAGTCATGCTTTCGGCCAAATGTGCTCCGAAAAATAAAAATCGCAGCATATGTCCGGAAACCCCGAAACGACTAGAAAAGCTAAAATGGTGAGCTATAGGTCACTCTTTCGGCCAACTGTGTTCCGAAAAATAAAAATCCTCGGACTGCCCCGGTAACCCAGAAACGAATAGAAAAGCTAAAAATCGTGAGCTATAGGTCACGGTTTCGCCTAAATCAGCTTCGAGAAACAAAATTCGTCCGACTGCTCTGGTAACCGTTGAACGACTAGGAACGCTGAAAATCGTTAGCTCACGCTTTCGGCCAAATCTTCTCCAAGAAACAAAATTCCCCCGACAGCTCCGGTAACCCTTGAACAACAAGAAATGCTGAAAATGTGAGCTATAGGTCACGCTTTCGGCCAAATGTTATACGGAAAAAATCCCCGAAGTCCTCTAGTAACCCCGGAAAGACTAGAAAAGCGGAAAATCTTGAACTATGGGTCACCCTTTCGACCAAATGTGATGCGATAAAAATCCCCGGAATGCTCCGATAACACCAAAATGTTTAGAAAAGTTGAAAATAATTAGCTATAGGTCAAACTTTCGGCCAAATGTGCTCAAAAAATAAAATCCTTGACAGCCAACCCGGAATCTATAGAAAAGTCAAATCGTGAGCTATAGGTTACGCTTTCGACCAAATCTGCCCTGAGAAACAAAAATCGACGGAATGCACCGGTAACCCTAGCACGACTAGAAAACCTGAAATCGTGAGTTGCTTTCGGCCAAATGTGCTTCAAAAAATAAAAATCCTGACCGGTCCGTAACCCCTAACGACTAGAAAAAGCGAAATCGTGAGCTATAGGTCACGGTTTCGATAAATATGTTCGAAAAATAAAAATACCGGACAACAAGTAACCCTGAGCGACTATAAAAGCTCAAAATCTTGAGCTATAGTTCACACTGACCCAAATGTGATGCGAAAACAAATCCCGAGTCCTCCGGTAACCCTAACGACTAGAAAAGCGGAAAATCTTGGTCGAGGTCACCCTTTCGGCAAAATGTAATGCGACAGAAATCCCAGAATGCTCCGGTAACTCAGAAATGACTAGAAAAGTTGATAATCGATAGCTATTGGTCACTCTTTCAGCCAAATCTGCTTCGAAAAATAAGAATCCCCGGACTGGCCTGTTAACCCTGGAACGACTAGAAAAGCTGAAAATCGTGAGCTATAGGTCACGCTTTCGGCCAAATGTGCTCCGAAAAATAAAAATCCCTAGAATCCTCTGGTAACTCCGGAACGACTAGAAAAGCTGAAAGTCGGAAGCTATAGGTGACGCTTTTGGCCAAATATGATGCGAAAAAAATCCTCGGAGTCCACCGGTAACACCTAAACGTTTAGAAAAGTTGAAAATCGTTAGCTATAGGTCAAGCTTTCATGCAAATATGCTCGGAAAAATAAAAATCCCCGAACTGCTCCGATAATCTCGGAACGACTAGAAAATCTGAAATCGAGAGCTATAGGTCACACTTTCGGACAAATGTGCCCAAAAAATAAAAAACCCTCGACTGCTCCGATAACCCCGGAACGACTAGAAAAGCTGAAATGTGAGCTATAGGTCATGCTTTCGGCCAAATTAGCTTCGAGAAACAAAAATCCTGGGAATGCTCCGGTAACCTTGGAATGACTAGAAGAGTTGAAAATCGTGAATTATAGGTCAATCTTTCGGCCAAATGTGCTCCGAATATTAAAAATACCTGGACAGGCCCGGTAACCCTGGAACGACTAGGAAAGATGAAAATAGTGAGCTATAGGTCACACTTTCATTAAATATGTCAAAAAATAAAACCCCGCACAGTCCTAAACCTAGGAACGACTAGGAAAGCTAAAATGTGAGCTAGGTCATGTTTTCGGCCAAATATGCTCTAAAAATAAAAATCACCGGACTGCTCGGGTAACCCCGGGACGACTAGAAAGCTGAAATCAAGAGCAATAGGTCACGCTTTCGGCCAAATCTACTCCGAGAAATAAAATTCCCCCGACTGCTCCGGTAACCATTGACCGACTAGAAAAGATGAAAATCTTGAACGATGGGTTACCCTTTCGGCCAAATGTCATGCGACAAAAATCCCTGGAGTGCTCTAGTAACACCGAAACGTTTAGAAAAGTTGAAAATCGTTAGCTATAGGTCAAGCTTTCGTGCAAATGTGCTCGGAAAAATAAAAATCCCCGAACTGCTCCGATAACCTCGGAACGACTAGAAAAGCTGAAATTGAGAGCTATAGGTCACACTTTCGGACAAATGTGCCCAAAAAATAAAAATCCCTCGACTGCTCCGATAACCCCGGAACGACTAGAAAAGCTGAAATGTGAGCTATAGGTCATGCTTTCGGCCAAATTAGCTTCGAAAAACAAAAATCCTGGGAATGCTCCGGTAACCTTGGAATGACTAGAAGAGTTGAAAATCGTGAGTTATAGGTCAATCTTTCGGCCAAATGTGCTCCGAATATTAAAAATACCTGGACAGGCCCGGTAACCCTGGAACGACTAGGAAAGATGAAAATAGTGAGCTATTGGTCACGCTTTCGGCCAAATGTGCTCCGAAAAATAAAACCCCCGCACAGGTCCGGAAACCTATGAACGACTAGGAAAGATAAAATGTGAGCTATAGGTCATGTTTTCGACCAAATATGCTCTAAAAATAAAAATCACCGGACTGCTCGGGTAACCCCGGGACGACTAGAAAGCTGAAATCATGAGCTATAGGTCACGCTTTAGGCCAAATCTGCTCCGAGAAACAAAATTCCCCCGACTGCTCCGGTAACCATTGAACGACTAGAAAAACTGAAAATCTTGAACGATGGGTCACCCTTTCGGCCAAATGTCATGCGACAAAAATCCCTGGACTGCTCCGGTAACACCGAAACGTTTAGAAAAGTTGAAAATCGTTTGCTATAGGTGACGCTTTCGTGCAAATGTGCTCCGAAAAATAAAAATCCACGTACTGCTCTGGTAACCCCGGACCGACAAGAAAAGCTGAAATCGAGAGCTATAGGTCATGCTTTCGGCCAAATGTGCTCCAAAAAAAATCCCTGGAATGCTCCGATACCCTTTGAACGAATAGAAAACCTGAAAATCGTGAGCTATAGATCACTCTTTTGGTCAGATGTGCTCCGAAATATAAAAATCCCTAGACTTGCCGGGTAACCGTACAACGAGTAGAAAAGCTGACGTTCTCGGCAAATGTGCTCTGAAAAATAAAAATCCCCGAACTACTCTGGTAACCCCGGAACGACTAGAAAAACTGAAATCGTGAGTTATAGGTACGCTTTCGGCAAATGTGCTGCGAAAGTTGAAAATCCCCGGACTGGCCTGGTATCCCTGGAACGACTAGAAAAGCTAAAAATTATGAGCTATCGGTCACGCTTTCGGCCAAATGTGCTTCGAAAAATAAAAATGCCCACACTGGTCCACAAACCCCGGAACGACTTGAAAAGTTAAAATATGAGCTATAGGTCACGCTTTCGACCAAATGTGCTTCGAAAAATAAAAATCGCTGCATAGGTCCGATAACCCCGGAATGATTAGAAAAGCTGAAAATCGTGAGGTATAGGTCACGCTTTCGGCCAAATTTGCTTCGAAAAACAAAAATCCCTGGATTGCTCCGTTAACTCAAGAACGACTATAAAAGTTGAAAATCGTGTGCTATAGATCACTCTTTCGGCCAAATATGCTTCGAAAAATAAAAATCTCAGACTGACCCGGTAACCCTACAACGACTAGAAACGCTAAAAATCGTGATCTATGGGTCATGTTTTTGGCTAAATCTGTTCCAAAATATAAAAATACCCGGACTGCTATGGTAACCCCGGAACGACAAGAAAAGTTGAAAATCGTGACCTATAGGTACGCTTTCGGCAAATGTGCTCCGAAATGCGGAAAATCTTGACCTATGGGTCACCCCTTCGGCCAAATGTGATGCGACAAAAATCCGCGGAGTGCTCCGGTAACACCGGAACGTTTAGAAAAGTGGAAAATCGTTAGCTATAGGTGATGCTTTCGTGCAAATGTGCTCCGAAAAATAAAAATCCTCAGACTGCTCTGGTAACCCCAGGACGACTAGAAAGCTGAAATCAGGTCACGCTTTCCGCCAAATCTCTGAAAACAAAATTTCCCATTGCTCCCAGAACCCTTGAACGACTAGAAAATCTCAAAATCTTGAACTATGGGTCACCCTTTCGGCCAAATGTCATGCGACAAAAATCCCCGGAGTGCTCCGGTAACACCGGAACGTTTAGAAAAGTTAAAAATCGTTAGCTATAGGTGACGCTTTCGCGCAAGTGTGCTCCGAAAAATAAAAATCCCCGTACTACTCTGGTAACCCCGGACCGACAAGAAAAGCTGAAATCGTGAGCTATAGGTCATGCTTTCGGCCAAATGTGCTCCGAAAAACAAAAATCTCTGGAATGCTCCGATAACCTTTCAACGAATAGAAAAGCTGAAAATCGTGAGCTATAGATCACTCTTTTGGCCAAATGTGCTTCGAAAAATGAAAATCCGCGGACTGGCCCAGTAACCCTGGAACGACTAGCAAAGCTGAAAATCGTGAGCTATAGGTCCCGCTTTCGGCCAAATGTGCTCTGAAAAATAAAAATCCCCGCACACGTCGAGTAACCCCAGAACGACAAGAAAAGCTGAAATCGTGAGCTATAGGTTACGCTTTCGACCAAATCTACCCCGAGAAACAAAAATCGACGGAATGCACCGTAACCCTAGCACGACTAGAAAACACGAAAATCGTGAGTTGCTTTCGTTAAATGAGCTTGAAAATAAAATCCTTGACCGGTCCGGAACCCGAACGACTAGAAAAGTGAAATCGTGAGCTAGGTCACGGTTTCGATAAATATCTTTCAAAAATAAAAATACCGGACAACAAGCGGTAACCCTGAGCGACTATAAAAGCTCAAAATCTTGAGCTATAGTTCACACTTTCGGCCAAATGTGATGCGAAAACAAATCCCCGGAGTCCTCCAGTAACCCCGGAACGACTAGAAAAGCGGAAAATCTTGAGCTGAGGGTCACCCTTTCGGCAAAATGTAATGCGACAGAAATCCCAGAATGCTCCGGTAACTCAGAAACGACTAGAAAAGTTGATAATCGATAGCTATTGGTCACTCTTTCAGCCAAATCTGCTTCGAAAAATATGAATCCCCGGACTGGCCTGTTAACCCTGGAACGACTAGAAAAGCTGAAAATCGTGAGCTATAGGTCACGCTTTCGGCCAAATGTGCTCCGAAAAATAAAAATCCCTAGAATCCTCTGGTAACTCCGGAACGACTAGAAAAGCTGAAAGTCGGGAGCTATAGGTGACGCTTTTGGCCAAATGTAAAGCGAAAAAAATCCCCGGAGTCCACCGGTAACACCGAAACGTTTAGAAAAATTGAAAACCGTTAGGTATAGGTCAAACTTTCGTGCAAATGTGCTCGGAAAAATAAAAATCCCCGAACTGCTCCGATAACCTCGGAACGAATAGAAAAGCTGAAATCGAGAGCTATAGGTCACACTTTCTGACAAATGTGCCCAAAAATAAAATCCTCATTGCTCCGATAACCCCGGAACGACTAGAAAAGCTGAAATGTGAGCTATAGGTCATGCTTTCGGCCAAATTAGCTTCGAGAAACAAAAATCCTGGGAATGCTCCGGTAACCTTGGAATGACTAGAAGAGTTGAAAATCGTGAATTATAGATCAATCTTTCGGCCAAATGTGCTCCGAATATAAAAACTGGACAGGCCCGGTAACCCTGGAACGACTAGGAAAGATGAAAATAGTGAGCTATAGGTGACACTTTCGGCTAAATATGCTCCGAAAAATAAAAACCCCCGCACAGGTCCGGAAACCTAGGAACGACTAGGAAAGCTAAAATGTGAGCTATAGGTCATGTTTTCGGCCAAATATGCTCTAAAAATAAAAATCACCGGACTGCTCGGGTAACCCCGGGACGACTAGAAAGCTGAAATCAAGAGCAATAGGTCACGCTTTCGGCCAAATCTACTCCGAGAAATAAAATTCCCCCGACTGCTCCGGTAACCATTGACCGACTAGAAAAGATGAAAATCTTGAACGATGGGTTACCCTTTCGGCCAAATGTCATGCGACAAAAATCCTATGAACGACTAGGAAAGATAAAATGTGAGCTATAGGTCATGTTTTCGGCCAAATATGCTCTAAAAATAAAAATCACCGGACTGCTCGGGTAACCCCGGGACGACTAGAAAGCTGAAATCATGAGCTATAGGTCACGCTTTCGGCCAAATCTGCTCCGAGAAATAAAATTCCCCCGACTGCTCCGATAACCATTGAACGACTAGAAAAGATGAAAATCTTGAACGATGGGTCACCCTTTCGACCAAATGTCATGCGACAAAAATTCCTAGAGTGCTCTAGTAACACCGAAACGTTTAGAAAAGTTGAAAATCGTTAGCTATAGGTGACACTTTCGTGCAAATGTGCTCCGAAAAATAAAAATCTCCGTACTGCTCTGGTAACCCCGGACCGACAAGAAAAGCTGAAATCGAGAGCTATAGGTCATGCTTTCGGCCAAATGTGCTCCAAAAATCCTGAATGCTCCGATACCCTTTGAACGAATAGAAAACCTGAAAATCGTGAGCTATAGATCACTCTTTTGGTCAGATGTGCTCCGAAATATAAAAATCCCTAGACTTGCCGGGTAACCGTACAACGAGTAGAAAAGCTGACGTTCTCGGCAAATGTGCTCTGAAAAATAAAAATCCCCGAACTACTCTGGTAACCCTGGAACGACTAGAAAAACTGAAATCGTGAGCTATAGGTACACTTTCGGCAAATGTGCTGCGAAAGTTGAAAATCCCCGGACTGGCCTGGTATCCCTGGAACGACTAGAAAAGCTGAAAATTATAAGCTATCGGTCACGCTTTCGGCCAAATGTGCTTCGAAAAATAAAAATGCCCACACTGGTCCACAAACCCCGGAACGACTTGAAAAGTTAAAATATGAGCTATAGGTCACGCTTTCGACCAAATGTGCTTCGAAAAATAAAAATCGCTGCATAGGTCCGATAACCCCGGAATGATTAGAAAAGCTGAAAATCGTGAGGTATAGGTCACGCTTTCGGCCAAATTTGCTTCGAAAAACAAAAATCCCTGGATTGCTCCGTTAACTCAAGAATGACTATAAAAGTTGAAAATCGTGTGCTATAGATCACTCTTTCGGCCAAATATGCTTCGAAAAATAAAAATCTCAGACTGGCCCGGTAACCCTACAACGACTAGAAACGCTAAAAATCGTGATCTATGGGTCATGTTTTTGGCTAAATCTGTTCCAAAATATAAAAATATCCGGACTGCTATGGTAACCCCGGAACGACAAGAAAAGTTGAAAATCGTGACCTATAGGTACGCTTTCGGCAAATGTGCTCCGAAATGCGGAAAATCTTGACCTATGGGTCACCCCTTCGGCCAAATGTGATGCGACAAAAATCCGCGGAGTGCTCCGGTAACACCGGAACGTTTAGAAAAGTGGAAAATCGTTAGCTATAGGTGATGCTTTCGTGCAAATGTGCTCCGAAAAATAAAAATCCTCAGACTGCTCTGGTAACCCCAGGACGACTAGAAAGCTGAAATCAGGTCACGCTTTCCGCCAAATCTGCTACGAGAAACAAAATTTCCCCGACTGCTCCGGTAACCCTTGAACGACTAGAAAATCTCAAAATCTTGAACTATGGGTCACCCTTTCGGCCAAATGTCATGCGACAAAAATCCCCGGAGTGCTCCGGTAACACCGGAACGTTTAGAAAAGTTAAAATCGTTAGCTATAGGTGACGCTTTCGCGCAAGTGTGCTCCAAAAAATAAAAATCCCCGTACTATTCTGGTAACCCCGGACCGACAAGAAAAGCTGAAATCGTGAGCTATAGGTCATGCTTTCGGCCAAATGTGCTCCGAAAAACAAAAATCTCTGGAATGCTCCGATAACCTTTCAACGAATAGAAAAGCTGAAAATCGTGAGCTATAGATCACTCTTTTGGCCAAATGTGCTTCGAAAAATGAAAATCCGGACCGCCCAACCTGGAGCGACTAGAAAAGTCGAAAATCGTGAGCTATAGGTCCGCTTTCGGCCAAATGTGCTCTGAAAAATAAAAATCCCCGCACACGTCGAGTAACCCCAGAACGACAAGAAAAGCTGAAATCGTGAGCTATAGGTTACGCTTTCGACCAAATCTACCCCGAGAAACAAAAATCGACGGAATGCACTGGTAACCCTAGCACGACTAGAAAACCTGAAAATCGTGAGTTGCTTTCGGCCAAATGTGCTTCGAAAAATAAAAATCCCCGGACTGGTCCGGTAACCCCGGAACGACTAGAAAAGCTGAAATCGTGAGCTATAGGTCACGGTTTCAGCCAAATATGCTCCGAAAAATAAAAATACCTGGACAGCTGCGGTAACCCTAGAACGACTATAAAAGCTCAAAATCTTGAGCTATAGTTCACACTTTCGGCCAAATATGATGCGAAAACAAATCCCCGGAGTCCTCCAGTAACCCCGGAACGACTAGAAAAGCGGAAAATCTTGAGCTGAGGGTCACCCTTTCGGCAAAATGTAATGCGACAGAAATCCCAGAATGCTCCGGTAACTCAGAAACGACTAGAAAAGTTGATAATCGATAGCTATTGGTCACTCTTTCAGCCAAATCTGCTTCGAAAAATAAGAATCCCCGGACTGGCCTGTTAACCCTGGAACGACTAGAAAAGCTGAAAATCGTGAGCTATAGGTCACGCTTTCGGCCAAATGTGCTCCGAAAAATAAAAATCCCTAGAATCCTCTGGTAACTCCGGAACGACTAGAAAAGCTGAAAGTCGGGAGCTATAGGTGACGCTTTTGGTTAAATGTAAGGCGAATAAAATCCCCGGAGTCCACCGGTAACACCGAAACATTTAGAAAAATTGAAAACCGTTAGGTATAGGTCAAACTTTCGTGCAAATGTGCTCGGAAAAATAAAAATCCCCGAACTGCGCCGATAACCTCGGAACGACTAGAAAAGCTGAAATCGAGAGCTATAGGTCACACTTTCGGACAAATGTGCCCAAAAAATAAAAATCCTCATTGCTCAGATAACCCCGAGCGACTAGAAAAGTGAAATGTGAGCCATAGGTCATGCTTTCGGCCAAATTAGCTTCGAGAAACAAAAATCCTGGGAATGCTCCGGTAACCTTGGAACGACTAGAAGAGTTGAAAATCGTGAGTTATAGGTCAATCTTTCGGCCAAATGTGCTCTAAATATTAAAAATACCTGGACAGGCCCGGTAACCCTGGAACGACTAGGAAAGCTGAAAATAGTGAGCTATAGGTCACGCTTTCGGCCAAATATGCTCCGAAAAATAAAAACCCCCGCACAGGTCCGAAAACCTAGGAACGACTAGGAAAGCTAAAATGTGAGCTATAGGTCATGCTTTCGGCCAAATATGCTCTAAAAATAAAAATCACCGGACTGCTCGGGTAACCCTGGGACGACTAGAAAGCTGAAATCATGAGCTATTGGTCACGCTTTCGGCCAAATCTGCTCCGAGAAACAAAATTCCCCATCGCTCGGTTTGAGCGACTAGAAAACCGAAAATCTTGAGCGATGGGTCACCCTTTCGCCAAATGTCATCGACAAAATCCTGGATGCTCGGTAACACCAAAGCGTTTAGAAAAGTTGAAAATCGTTTGCTATAGGTGGCGCTTTCGTGCAAATGTGCTCAAAATAAAATCACGTCTTCGCTCGGTAACCCCGGACCGACAAGAAAAGCTGAAATCGAGAGCCATAGGTCATGCTTTCGGCCAAATGTGCTCCGAAAAACAAAAATCCCTGGAATGCTCCGATACCCTTTGAACGAATAGAAAACCTGAAAATCGTGAGCTATAGATCACACTTTTGGTCAGATGTGCTCCGAAATATAAATATCCCGAGACTTGCCGGGTAACAGGTACAGCAGTAGAAAAGCGAAAATCGTGAGCTATAGGTGCGCTCTCGGCAAATGTGCTCAAAATAAAAATCCACGAACTACTCGGTAACCCCGGAACGACTAGAAAAGCTGAAATCGTGAGCTATAGGTACGCTTTCGGCAAATGTGCTGCGTAAGTTGAAAATCCCCGGACTGGCCCGGTAACCCTGGAACGACTAGAAAAGCTGAAAATTATGAGCTATCGGTCACGCTTTCGGCCAAATGTGCTTCGAAAAATAAAATGCCCGCGATCGGTCCGAAACCGGGCGACTTGAAAAGTTAAAATATGAGCCATAGGTCACGCTTTCGACCAAATGTGCTTCAAAAAATAAAAATCCCTGCCAGTCCGGGGATTTTCAACTTACGCAGCACATTTGCCGAAAGCGTATCTATAGCTCACGATTTCAGCTTTTCTAGTCGTTCCGGGGTTACCAAAGTAGTTCAGGGATTTTTATTTTTCAGAGCACATTTGCCGAGAGCGTACCTATAGCTCACGATTTTCAGCTTTTCTACACGTTGACCGAAAGCGTGATCTATAGCTCACGATTTCAGCTTTTGTAGTCATTCCGGTTTACTAGAGCACTTCGGGGATTTTTTTTCGCATCACATTTGGCCGAAAGCGTGAATAGCTCACCATTTTCAGTTTCCTTGTCGTTCAATGGTTACCGGAGCAATCGGCGGAATTTTATTTCTCGGAGCAGATTTGGCCGAAAGCGTGACCTATAGCTCATGATTTTGAGCTTTTCTAGTCATTCCGGGGTTACCGCAGCAGTACGGGGATTTTTAATTTTCGGAGCACATTCGGCTGAAAGCGTGACGTATAGCTCACAATTTCAGCTTTTCTAGTCATTCTGGGGTTACTCGACGAGTGCGGGGATTTTTATTTTTTGAAGCACATTTGGTCCAAAGCGTGAACTATAGCTCACGATTTTCAGCTTTTCTAGTCGTTCTAAGGTTACCGGGCCAGTCCGGGGATTTTTTATTTTTCGAATCACATTTGCCCGAAAGCAACTCACGATTTTCAGGTTTTCTAGTCGTGCTAGGGTTACCGGAGCATTCCGTCGATTTTGTTTCTCGGGGCAGATTTGGTCGATAGCTTGACCTATAGCTCACGATTTCAGCTTTTCTAGTCGTTCCGGGGTTACCGGAGCAGTCCAGGGATTTTTATTTTTTAAACCACATTTGCTTGAAAGCTTGACCTATAGCTAACGATTTTCAACATTTCTAAACATTCTGGTGTTACCGGGGGATTCCAGGGATTTTTGTCGCATCACATTTGGACAAATGGGTGACCTATAGCTCAAGATTTTCCGCTTTTCTAGTCGTTCCGGGGTTACTGGAGGACTCTGGGGATTTTTTTTCCGCATCACATTTGGCCGAAAGTGTGACCTATAGCTCCCGATTTCAGCTTTTCTAGTCGTTCCGGGGTTACCGAACCAGTGCGGAGATTTTTATTTTTCGGAGCACATTTGGCCAAAAGCGTGACCTAGCTCACGATTTTCAGCTTTTCTAGTCGTTCCAGTGTTCCCGGGCATTCCGCAGAATTTTATTTTTCAGACCACATTTAGCCGAAAGCGTGACCACTAGCTCACGATTTTAGCTTTTCTACTCGTTTCGGGGTTTCCGGACCAGTGCAGGGATTTTTATTTTTCGGAGCACATTTGGACGAAAGCTTGACCTATAGTTCCAGAGTTACCGTGCCAAGCTGGGGATTTTTAATTTTTGGAGTACATTTGCCGAAAGCGTACCTATAGCTCACGGTTTACAGCTTGTCAACTCGTTCCGGTGTTTCTAGATCGGTCCGCGTATTTTTATTTTTCAAAGCATATTTGGCCAAAAGCGTGACCTATAACTCACGATTTTCAGCTTTTCTAGTCGTTCTGGGCTTACCGGAGTAGTCCGGGGATTTTTATTTTTCGGACCACTTTTGTCGGCGTGCGTGATTTTCGCTTTTCTGCTCGTTCGAGATTACCGAGCGATCCGGTATTTTTATATTTCGAAACACATTTGGCTGAAAGTGTGACCTATAGCTCACGATTTTCAGCTTTTCTAATCGTTCCAGGGTTATTGGGCCAGTCTGGGGATTTTTTTCTGAGCACATTTGGTCAAAAGAGCGACCTCGATTTTTAACTTTTCTACTCGTTCCAGGTTACCGTAGCATTCCGGGGATTTTTGTTTTTCGGAGCAAATTTGGCCGAAAGCGTGACCTATAGCTCACGATTTCATGTTTTCTAGTCGTTTGAGTTTCCGGCGATCTGGATTTTATTTTTCGGAGCACATTTGGCCGAAAGTGTGACCTATAGCTCACGATTTTCAACTTTTCTAGACGTTCCAGGGTTACCGGAGCATTCCGGGGATTTTTGTTTCTCGGAGCAGATTCGGCCGAAAGCGTGACCTATAGCTCACGATTTCAGCTTTTCTAGTCATCCTGGGCTTACCGGTGCAGTCCGTGGATTTTTATTTTTCGGAACACATTTGCCCGAAAGCATGACCTATAGCTAATGATTTTCAACTTTTCTAATCGTTCTGGTGTTACCAGAGGATTCCGTGGATTTTTGTCGCATTACATTTGGCCGAAAGACTGACCCTAAGAAAAATGCTTGCAAAATTCTTGAATCTTCGGGGAGTCTGGTTTGTGGGATTTCTAGATATAGGATGATCTTTCGTGCTGATTTTGTTGAGTCTTTTGGTGATCCTCTCAGGTGTTTAGTTGCTTCTGAGTTCCGTGACCTCACTTTCTGGCATATGAGACTTGGTCATATTGGATTTGACCATTTGACCCGAGTTAGCGGCCATGACCTCATTCGTGGTCTGTCTAAACTCAAAGATCTAGTTTGTGCTCCTTGCCAGCACGGCAAGATGGTTGCCGCTTCTCATCCTCCATCCACGGTGACCATCTTGATGCACTGTGACAATTGCTTCCATATGGAAACAGTTGGACGGGTAGAGTCTTGATCGGCGGGAGGGAAGTAGTATGTTCTTGTCATGGTCGATGACTTCCGAGGTACTCTTGGGTGTTTTTCTTAGTCTCGAAGGATGAGACATTTGCCTATTTTTGGGGACTTTTAGTAGACTTTCTGTTGAGCTCTCGGGTGCCTCACGAGCGATCCGCAGTGACAATGGCACGGAGTTTAGGAATTCCTACTTTGAGATGTTTTGCGATGAGACAGGTGTAGAGCATCAGTTCTCTTCTCCATACGTCCCACAGCAAAATAGCGTTGTGGAGAGGAAGAACCGTACCTTGGTGATGATGGCCAAGACGATGCTTGATGAGTACTCTACACCTAGGAAGTTTTGGGCTGAGGCAATAACCACCGCGTGCCATGTTTCAAACAGAGTTTTTTTAGGGCACACTTTCATCGCACTTCTTATGAGTTGAGATATGGGCGAAAGCCTAGTGTCTCTCATTTTCGCATGTTTGGTTGCAAGTGCTTCATCTTGAAGTCCGGGAACCTAGATAAGTTTGAGTCACGTTCTTGTGATGGGATTTTTCTGGGTTACTCGACTTCTTCGCGGGCGTATAGGGTCTAGAACTGCGACTCTAGTAAAATGGTAGAAACATGTGAGGTGATCTTCGATGAGGCCAGTCCAGGGACCAGGCCCGATATCTCAAGTTCTGTAGAGTAGTCTGAGACTATCTTTGTGGATGATGAGGAGGATGGAGATGAGGGTTATCTACCCGATCCAGTTCCTCCTCCCCTTGAGGTGCATGTTTATACCACCGCACCTCGAGGAGATCAGCCATTGCCTTCCACATCTTCTGGAGTTAGTGGCTCTGTTCCTGCCTCGTCAGCTCATGAGGTAGAGGCCACTTCTTCATCTCCTCCAGGACCTCCCCGACATGTCCAAAAAGACCATCCTTCATAGCAGATGATTGGAGATCTCTTTGAGCGCATCACACGCTCAAAGTCTGGCATGTCTCACTTCTGTCTCCACTCTGCCTTTATTGCCTCTTTGAGCCCAAGGATGTTAGTCATGGTCTTTCTGATGAGTGATGGCATCAAGTCAAGTACACTCGTGATCTCCTGAGACGCTTTGACATGAGTGATGGCAAGCCGGTGTCAACTCCAATGGCATCAACAGCTTCACTTGATCCAGATGAGGATGGCGAGCCAGTTGATCAAAAAGAGTACAAAAGCATGATCGGCTCCCTCTTCTACCTCACTGCCTCGAGACCGGACATACACTTCTCTGTGTGTCTGTGTGCTCGATTTCAGGCCTCCCCTCGCGTATCTCACCGCCAGGCGGTGAAGCGCATCTTTCGGTACCTTCGAGTTACCATTGACTATGGTATTTGGTACTCTTCTTCATCCTGTCTTTCCTCAGAGCTTACTCTGACGCAGACTTTGCTAGCTGTAGGATAGATAGGAAGAGCACTTCTGGCACTTACCAATTCATTGGCACTTCTCTTGTTTCTTGGTCTTCTAGGAAGCAGTCTGGTGTTACTCAGTCCACCGCAAAGGCCGAGTACGTTGCTGCCGCCAGTTGCTACAGCCAGGTACTTTGGATGACTTCGACCCTACGGGACTTTGGGTTAGTTGCAGATAGTGTTCCACTCTTTTGTGATAACACTTTGCTATCAACATTTCCAAGAACCCAATGTAGCACTCTCAGATAAAGCATATTGATATCAAGTTTCACTTCCTTAGAGACCATGTGGAGAAGGGTGATATAGTGCTCCAGTTTGTGGAGAGTAACCACCAGTTGGCTGATATCTTTACCAAGCCTTTGGATAGCTCTAGGTTTTCAGCCTTGAGGGGAGAGTTTGGGGTGGTATGTCCTTATGGACTGTAGTGAGAGGGAGCTTTGTACTTTATGCTTTATCTTGTTAATATGCTTCTGTCTCTCATTGTTGCATTGCATTTGGGTACTTTCGGGTTAGTCCTTCTAGCATAGATTAGAGTGGTTCTCTTGTCTAGTTGCTTAGATTTCTTTCTCTCATCTTGTGGCTCTAGGATGCTGCTTATTAGCTGTCTCTCTTCTCACTAGGTTGAGCTCACTCACTTCTTATAGCTTCTAGCAAGGGTTGGGCCACCCTTGGGTAGATGAGGAACGTGTTTGCTCCTTAATGTGTTGGAGGATCAGCTGATAGTTCTACAATCATATGGGGTAGATGAGAGTCAGTCTAAGCCATAATATCCTCTATATCTTGTCTATGCTCTAAGGACTGCCTTTTCTGGTTTTCTTCCCAGCTTCTCGTTTCCATTGCTTCGGTTCGGGGAGTTCATTTAGGAGCTTCTGGAGCTTAATATTGACATAGCTCAACTTGAACTAAAGTTGCATCTCATGTTGAGGGGAGCTGGATTTTGGGTTTAGGGTTAGGGTTTTAGGGAGCTTTAGATTGAGCTATGCTAGTTCTTTATGAAACATGAGTTATTGTTAAACTTCATGTTCTTGAACTACATTCAGTAAAAGCAAAAGAACTCTTTTGTGAGAAAGAACTGATCTCACCAATTCTTTCACATGAGACAGCTTACCATTGCACTAGGCATGAACTCAGAGGGAGTTTTGGATGACCAAGATCATCTTCTTAAGCTTATTGCTTAGAGTGGTCGCATAAGGCTTGAGATCTAGTACATGACTAAAGTTTTGGTTGGAAACGACCATGAGTTTCAAAAGAAAAACATGTCAATTATGTAAAATTTGCTTCATTACAAAAAGACTAAAGTACTTAATAAATGATTAATTCATGAACTTGTAGCATTCTAAATTGACTCAATACTAGCTTCTTGGTTCCACTTAGATTATTGACATGGCTTGCATCATCTTTGGATACCTTTAGCTAGACTATACTCTTGAATGGCTTGACATGTTAAGAAATTCATCGAATATTCAGATTGTTACTTATGTGGCTTGGCTTGATTATGCATATCTTGTCATGATCTTGATAGCGTTCATATGAGTTATGGCTTGGTGTAATACTCAATGGTCATTTTGGATACTCTTCGTGGCTCTGCTTGCCTAGATTGAATGAAATTCAGCCATTTCATCCATATCCATGCTTTATTCTCTCTTTTGCATCTTGGTGATTTTATTGCCAAAAGGGGGAGAATAATGGAGAAAAAGTCATTTCAAAGGAAAACTTGGAGCTTTTGAGGAAAACTTGTTCTTTCTATTTTTGCTCCTTTTGTCTACATGGTCTTGCATCTCTTTGCCTCTCTTTTAGACCATGTATGTCTTTCCAAACAAATTCAACTTTGTGTTTTTTCTGTGTTTGTCAATATACTCATCAAGGGGGAGATTAAGAGACCATGTGGAGGTGTCCCCATGTTTGTGATGAGTAATTGACTCGTGTTCTGGAAAATTTGAGTTTGGTTTGGTTGATTCGCGCCAAGACGGTGCATGGCGCAATTTGGTTCGGTTGGACCTGGTCGAACGCGGTCGAGGGTGAGTACTTTGGAAGTATCAAGGGGCAACAGGCTATAGCACACGACAATAGTGAATAAACGCCTTCTGTAACCGATCTTCAGGCTTTACTATCTATCCTATAGAAAAACAAGCACTTAGTATTTAGTACTCATAGAAAAGCATGACAATTGGTGACAGACGGTATTTGTGCACTATTACCATGTGCTTTTGCAAGTTACCCCTCGGTGCTTCCAAAATCTTAAATGCTCTATTGCAGCTTTACCATAGCTCAATTATGCATCTTTAGATGATTCTATCTCATAGAAAAAATAGGGACCTAACATTGAGTTCTTGGTGAAAATCACGACTATCATTAAGAGAAGACGATTCTTCACTCATCACATGTGCTATAGCTCTTGCACCTCTCCAGTAGCCCTCACGGCAATCCCGCCGCCGTCTGTAGAACTTCTCTGTTTTGGGACGCCTGTAGCTCGGCTCATCTACCTTCTTCTTCCTTGCTCAGTTAGGTCATACCGAGAGTTCGGCTGACTAGCAGCGCATGCGCTCAGCTCTGCCGCCTGTGTTCGATTCTCCCATCCGCAGCAATTAGGAATAGGTTTTAATTAATTTTTGCTAACTGATTTCAGTGGAGAAAAATTAAGGAAAAATCAAAAATTAATCCATAAGTGAGGCAAAAATATATTTAGGATATAGGTGAGCTTCTTAAATATTTAACCATGGATTAATCATCCCATGCTAGTAAATAGTATACCTTGAATACTCATTTTGAATCTTTATTAACTGAAGGCTTAGTAGGAATGTTGTTTAAAGATATGCTCTCATGAAATGATGACTTAGTAAATAAAGAATGACTAAACAAAAGAACATGAACCCTTGCATATTAGTAAATATTATAGAATTAACCATTGCAAAGTTTAAACCATAAATATTACCCCTATGCCCTAGCAACGATGAAAAATATTTTTTCGGCAATAATGCTCAAATCAAATTAGAAGTTAAATTGCATGAACACGGCGATACTAAAACCACATAAAATACATCTCAAATTACTAGCAGTATAAGTTAATTCAATAAGCTAAAAATTGTATACACTGCTTAAATACAACATATGCCCTGAATATAGCGCTCGACAAAATAATGCTCCGCTAATCTCGTACACCGAATCATAAGTCTAACCTGACTCATGGAACTTCCTTAATAAATACCAAAAAATAATAATAATAAAAGAAGTTATTAATAAAAGATCGAGTCATCAAATTCTGCCACCGACCTTGCCTCAAATCACCCAAATCACCCATTAACCCATAACAAAGCTAAATTGAGTTTATTTGGATTTATCTGGACTTTTGAGTTATTGCATTAATTTGGATTCAGTTGCTTAGTGCGTAATTAGAAAGTGGAGTCCTGAAGAATCAGTGGATCAAGCGTGATCAAGAGCAAAGTGGAAATAAAGACCAGAAGCTCAAGAGGAAGCATTGTGTGAGCTCAAGACCGCGGTAAACCGCGCAAGGCAAGTCAATACTTTGATCATGTTGAATCTATATTTTCTGCAAATTACTTTTGTTTAAATTATCAAACTACATGCTGTTATTCTATACACCAATACATGTTTAATTCAAGAATTTAGTTATATGCCCATTGTTTACCTTGATTAATATTACACCTCCTTTGAAATAGTTGATTATGCGAACCTTGTCGCCCTGACAAAATTATGATAGTAACCTTTCGAAAATAAGTCCGTAATTATATGCTATGCTTAGTTGTGCATAGATAATCGGGGGGCACCAAAAATACCCCAAAACATCATTTTCAACAATGAGAAACCAGTTTGGGAAGTTATGGTGGTGATGACTAGTATATGTTGTTATGATTATTTTATGTTTCTAAAACCCTACTTGCTTAAATATCTGGGCGGACGGTGCGAGGGTGTGTGAGTGGTGCAGTGGAAGCACAAAATGGTTAGTGGTAGAACCACCCAGATACCACTAAGGACTGAATTTTGTCATGACCTCCTATGTAAAACCGTACAGCCACAAGTCTATAAAATACAACTTGGCTAAGTAAATTTATCGAAACCCCTGAACTCATCTCACCAGTAGTGGATAGGAGTGGATATGCGAGGGCAAGGAGAGGTCCAAAGGAGCACCAAGGGGAGGGTAAAGTAACTAGCCATACTAGCGTTGCGGGGAGTGGAGCCCGGCTGCACTAGTAGACGTGGTTACATCTCGTGCAACGTATGGGACCCACCGCAAGTGGGAGAAGCCCATAGGGTGAGATGACAACAGTGACTAGATAATTTGAAAAGTCACTGTGATGGTCTGCTCAACCGCATGACTAAGGACTCATGTGGGGCAACGAGTTGATTGTCTCTTGTGATGAAAGTGTACAAACTCTACAGAGTTAAAACTATTCGAATAGTCGTGCCCACGGTCATGGGTGGACATGGGAACTTAATCAGATATAGTTTTATTTCAAAAACTTTGTGGGTGGAAATGGAAAAGTGGAGGGCAGTGGAAGGACTTGATTTGTGTTGCCCTGGGTGTCGTCCCAGTGATAATGTAAGCGGCTATAACGCTGAAGGGTTAAGCATATGGTGCAGAGGCCATGTAATGGTGGATGAAATCTAAATTGCTATTATTATTGCATTCTCTTACACATTATGTTTTTGGTTCAAATTGCTAGGTCTTAGGAAGTTTATATGTATTATATTTCAAAAGCAACTAATGATAATACCTCTCACAAAATAAATTGATAGGAAGAATAAATAGAGTCGTAGAAAAGAAAATGGTTGTTTATGGTAAGCATATAAAAGATGCTAGTGGATTCATGTCGATCATAAAAAGGAAACGATAGTGTGGATTCTGAGAGTAAATTGGTGGAGTCTAAATGAATATATAGGCTAGGTAGATGATTTAAGTGATTTTTGAAGAATTAGGAAGTGCAAAGGTAATTGTTGGATTACGACACTGATAACTAATATAAATTCTTGGGAGATGTTGGCGATAATGGGATTAATAGAATTTGACTAAATACTAGATGGATGAATTAAAATTTTTGGAAATTTAGAGATATGATAATTGGAGTATAAACTTGATCAATGATATTCTTGGTGGAGATGTACTATTGAAATAAATAGAGATAAATAATGGAAATTAAGGTGGATTATTGGAAGAGCAAATTATGGTTTTGGATCAATAACAGAAAGGATTGGATTGTTAGAAAGTCCTGATGTGAATGATTTTGGTGGATAATAAAAAATAATTATGTGGGACAATCGTTAGAGTTTAGAAGTGAAGAATTGATGGATTGTAACCATATGTTGGATTATTAGGGATTAGAACACAGAAGATATTGGTGGATTTAAACTAGAGGATACTGAATTTTTATCAGACTGAGGAATTGATTAAATAGGTAAATAATGAATCTGAGATTGGATATATGAATTGGTGGTAAAATTTTGAATGAGAGTTGGTAACCCCGATTTGATTAATGCAGTTTTAGACAATGCAAGGGGAAGTGTAGGATCAGTGGATTACATAAATGATGACTCTCGCTGTTCGGAGTTTTAGACAACAAATAATATAGAGAGTGTACGATCGGTAGATTAGATAAATGATGACACTCGTTGTTTGGAGTTTTAGGCAGCAATGAGTGTATGATCGGTGGATTACATAAATAATGATACTCGTTGTTTGGATTTTTAGGCAGCAATAATAACACCATGATTAAATGATAAAAATAATGCTAAAAGCAATTTCTGGCAAACAAAACAACCCAAGCCTTTCCTTTGATTAGCCATGCATATTAATTATTTGCATCCTGTGTATTGGCTCGCGGAGCATGGTGGTTAGTGTGCTCACACTCGCTCTCATAACAAATCCATAATCAGGAAATCGGATCACTACGCTTCAGCAATACTTTTGGTCTTGATGGCAAAGAAGATGAAGAGGTCAAGGGCTAGGTCGCGAACCTCCAGTTGGCTGCCTGTGGGCATGTCCTGAGGGTTCCCCCGGTGTGCTTCGTTTTCTGCTGCTGCAATTTACTGATTTCGGTCTAATCGGCCCATGTGTAAGTTTACTATTTTATTTATGCTTCCGCATGGTATGTATGTGATATTCATTTTCTGTGTCTGTGAGCACTATCTACTGATCCAGAGAATAGTGCAATAAATCACAGAGGATTCCGGATAGTAAAATCTGGGGTCCCTACACTAGTCCTCACAGAAAAAGCATAACAATCGGCGAGAGAAGGCATTTGTTAACTGTTGTCATGTGCTATATCCTATTGCCCCTCGGTGCTCCTGGAGACTTGCTTGCTCTAGGCAGCATCACCACAGCCCAGTTATATATCTTGCGATGGTTCTGTCTTGTAGAAGAACATCAAGAGCACTGAGGGGCAATAGGCGCACACGCCAGCAGTGAACAAATGTCTTCTCTCACTGATGCTTTTTCAATGAGGACTAGTAGCTAAATCCTCTTTTTTCTACAAGATGGACCATTGCAAGGTATGTCATTGGTTTACGGTGAAGCCGCACTAGAGCAGCAAAGACTTTAGGAGTACCGAGGGCAATGGACTATAGCACAAAGCAGCAATGAACAAATGTCTTCTCTCCTTGATCGTCATGCTTTTGAGTGATGACTAAAACCTTAATTCTCTTTTTTCTACGTGACAAAACTATCACAAGATGTATAACTAGGCTACAGCATAGCAGCACTAGAGTAGGCAAGTCTTCCGGAGCACCAAGGGGCAGCAAGCTATAGTACATGACAGCAGTGAAAAACATCCCCCTCTCAATGATCGCCATGGCTTTCAACAAGAACTAGATGCTAAGTCCTAATTTTATCTACAAGACGAATCATAGGGAGATGTGTAACAGATATATGGCAAAACTGCACCAGAGCAGGCAAGTCATTGGGAGCACTAAGACGAAACATGCTATATGACACGATAGCAGCAAACAAATGCCTTCTCTCGCCAATTGACGTGCTTTTCAGCGAGAACTAAATGTTAAATCCTCTTTTCCTAAAAGACGAAAACACCATAAGATGCATAACTACAGTACAGCGAAGCCACACCAGAGCAAGCAATACTTCAAGAGCATCGAGGGGCAACAGGCAATAGCACATAACAGTAGTAAACAAATGCCTTCTCTCGTTGATCATCGTGCTTTTCAAGGAGGACTAGATGCTAAATCCTCTTTTTTTACAAGATAGAATCATCACAAGATATGTAACTGGGCTATGATGAAGTTGTAATAGAGCGTCCAAGACTTTGGGAGCACGAGAGGCAACAGGCTATAGTACATAGTAGAAGTTAACAAACGTTTTCTGTCACAGATCGTCATGCTTTTCTGGAGGACTAGATGCTAAGTCCTTATTTTTTTCTATAAGATAGAACTATTGCAAGATGCATAACTGAGCTATCACAAAGCTGCACTAGAGCAGGCAGATGTCGAGAGCACTGAGGGGCAACAGGCTATAGCACACAACAGCTGTGAAGAAACACCTTCCGTCACTGATCATTATGCTTTTCAACGGGGAGCAAGATGGAACCATCACAAAAAATTCTAACTAGGCTACCATGTATCCACACTAGAGCAGGCAAGATTTCGGGATCACAGAGGAGCAATAGGCTATAGCACAAGGTAGTAGTGAACAAATGCCTTCTCTAGTCGATCGTTGTGCTTTTTATCAAGAACTAGATGCTAAGTCCTATTTTTTATACAAGATGGAATCATCTGGAGATGAGCAAATGAGCAATGATATTGCAATAAAGCATTCAAGATGTTGGGAGCACCAATGGGCAATAGGTTATAGTACATGGTAGCAGTTAACAAACATCTTCTGTGATAAATCATCGTGCTTTTCTCGAGGACTAGATGCTAAGTCCTTGTTTTTTTTCTACAAGACAGGACCATTACAATATGCATAACTGAGCTATCACAAAGCCGCACCAAAGTTGGTGGGACGTTGGGAGCACTTAGGGGCAATATGTTATAGCACATGGCAGTAGTGAAGAAACGTCCTCCATCATCGATCGTCATGCTTTTCAACAAGTACTAGATGTTGTTGGGATACGGGTAGGGTACGCAAGCATAGATTAAAATTTTCTACCACGTAAACTAGGAAGCCATGTAAGTAAGAGATCATATATCATTATCACTAGATGCGCAGTGCAGCGGAACTAGAGTTGAAATGGCCAGTTCAACTTAACACGTGCCAGTGTAATGAAAGTAGTTAATCATCCTCTGACCAACTATCTCCTCACGATCGTCCAGATCAGCGTCACAGTCACAGTAGCGCCTCTACAAAAGTCTACACATCTGGAGATGGAACACCATGCATCGATGTGCTAGCACCAGTGTGCACAGTAGGGGTTTTGAAAGGTAGCTGCTAGGGTTTTGATGGGCTGCATCCTCTGCCCGTGCCTCCCTAAAATCATATAATAGGCTATAGTACATGCTAACAATTAACAAATGTCTTCTCTCACCGATCGTCATGCTTTTTCAGCGATGACTAGATGCTAAATCCTATTTTTTTCTACAAGATAAAACCATCACAAGATATGTAACTTGGTTACAGTGTAACCACACTAAAGCAGTCAAGACTTCAGGAGTATTGAGGGGTAACAACCTATAGCACATGACAGCAGCAAACAAATGCATTTTCGCATCGATTGTCGCACTTTTTACCAAGAACTAAATGCTATGTGCCCATTTTTTATACAACACGAAAAAAAATCTTGTCAATGGCTTAAAGTAATCCACGACCCTCACAAAAATCAACAGAATTATGAGCTTTTATGATAAAATACACACAAGGTGTGTGAGATGCAACCTCAGTTGAAAGAACAGAATGTTCATATCAGGATTTTATGTAGAATTTCATGCTATTAGGTATTTAGGTTGTATGCACCGTATCTAAGTTAAGCCAATTTGTGAGTTTGATACGATGCGATGCTAAACATAAACCCCAAGTAAATCTTTTTCAACATGTCACCAACCAACAAACCAAAGCTAATTATTCATTGCATATTAGGTGACACGCCAAGCAAATGCAAGCCCATAGATTACTGAACCAAATGGGGAGCAAACTTAAAAGTCTCAAATGACCAAAATAACATATGAGGACTTAGAAACCCTGCTCAACCAGATAATCGCCAAGCCTCTCAACTATCATATATTCATATTGCACTGGCTTGGAGTCATTGGCTCATCATAGATACCAATAATCAAGGCCAGGGTAGTCTTCTTGATAGTAATTAGTCTTCTTGATAGAAAACTACATAGATGTAACTCACAGGGAAAGAAACAGGGAACTGGAACACCTCGAAAAGATAGTAAAATCATGATATTCAGATTAGTTGCAACATGTGCAGCCTTAGAGTGATAAGGATTTGAAGCTTGTGAGCTGCCAATACTAGGGATGCAAACGGATCGAATACGGATGGATAATATCTTTACCATATTTATTTTTATATTTTTTTTCTCGGATGCGGATATGAATACGGATACCTCGGATACGAATATAAATACGAATAATATCGAATACAGATATGGAGCGAATACGAATCAAAACGAATACGGTCACGAATATTTATCGGAACATGAAAAACCCCTTAAACTATACATCCAAAATCAATGAAAACATATAAATAGTTTATCTTGTCAAAACATTCATGAAATCTAAACATGCATAAGTATTTTTATCCACAATAGTCATACCGTTGTACAGATTTTAAATCTTCAAGTAGCAGTTAATTTTTTCTAAAATCCTAAATAATTCTTAATGGATTTCTATCATTTACATGTGACTAATAAATTAATTAAGTATTTAAATTTGCATCAAAATGATTTAAACGGGAGTACATCAATTAATCGGTACAAATTTTAATCCACCGATAATATTAAATTTATTTTTAATAAACATAAATATTTGTTAATGGTGTTTGTAATTTAATATGACTAAGGAACCTAATACCTAATGGTAATAGAGGCTTATGGCTTGGTTGGGCTAGTGGGCTGGTGGCAGGGGAGATGAGAGAGGCTGACTTAGGCTGGGCAATATTGGGTTGAAATCCCGGATATCCATTTTTGTATTATCCGGATAATCCGTATTTATATCCGTATTCGCGGATATCGTGCCCATCAGATTCAGATTCGTATCCGATAAAAAAATCCGTATTCGTATTCGATCCGAGAATTATCCGAAGAAAATCCGATCCGACACAATCTGTATCTGTTTTCATCCGGATCGGTCGGAAACTATCCGATCCGTTTTCACCCCTAGCCAATACTGGTTGAACATTTTACTTCCTATGAGACGTCTACCCACAGAAAAGAGTAGTTGGCAGTCCATTTATTCTACCCACAAATGATTCTGTAGTCCACAAAAAATATCATAACATTCCAAAACAGAACTGGAAAAAGAAAACAATCCATGTGATATACCACCAGGATGATCCAATCATCCAACTGAAACAACCCTAATAACTTACAACTGTGCGTTTTTGACATTGATCAACCAGAAGTGACAAGACAACTCTTCTGCTACTAGCACCACACGGACAGATACCAAATGTATGCAGCACTTAAATAATAAATAGTGACAGGACAGTTGGAAAATTTTTGGAAACAATTCACAATTCATACAATTGAATAATAAGAACTATATGCCTTTCAGTCAAATTTCCGACTGAACACAAAAAATCGCCATTTCTAGATCAATCTTGTCTGAAGCCTACTCCTTGACCAATTTCTCTGCAACCATAGACAGCCTGTTCAAATCAAACCAGGCAAAAACCAAATTAGTACCTGCTGTGATCTTAGGATTGGAGAAGCTCCTGTACGTGATACCTCCAGCATCCGACGAGGACTTGGGGTCAAATAAGAGCACAAAACGGAACGAAATAAGTAGACTGGTGTCGAGAGAGATAGGGAAAGAGAGAGAGACATGGGAGACCTGAGGAAAGTTAGGGGACTGTGACTAGACGCTGCCATCGTGGGTGACGATGGCGGCGGAGGTGAGGGTCTGGCCCTCTATCTTTGCTACTCATCGAATTCGGATCAAGGGGGTGGCATGGGCCTTTAGTAGGAGAATGGACGGTGCAGAGAGGAGAGACAGGAGGGTCGAGGTGGTGACGGCGTCGCAAGGAGGTAGAGGGACACCGTGGGGAAGGAAGTGGTGGTGACACCAGGGAGGAGGAGGTGGTGTGGCACGAGGGAGGTGGGGGTGCGGCGCTAGGGATCGGAGGAAAGAAAGGGGTCGAAGGAGGCGGTTGTGGGAGGTGGAGTAGGCGCGGATGAATATGGCGAAGGAGGCAGGGGAGATGCGATTGTGAAGGCGGAGGATGCCAGGGGAAGAGAAGAGGAAGGAAGCACGACCCATGCATCGTGCCTGACATTTTCTATGAGGATGAGCGAAAGAACAAATGTACGTACCACCAACTCATCTTTTTAAGTAGTAGAGATAGATTGGCACAGACCTCTTGGCAAGCATCCCAAAGAACAGGTAGGAATGACTTGCGCAAGTGTTTATAAGAACCACAACTTACTAGCAACGAACCATTCTTATGTGAGCTCGCCGCCAAGCCCGTGTAACCGCTACACCCACCTTAGAAATTGTCAGAAGGTAATATAAACATCTGTTTTTTTACAACGGCTTTTCACTCTTCTTATTCTGGTTTTACTTCAGAGATAAGATAGTGAGTCACGAATATATCATGCACCCATCTCGTTTGGTCTTCATATGATGACTCCTTTTCTCACTTTAAATATCATTTTTTTCTCATTCCAAAAATTACTCATTTTAGCCACTGCCATCAATTTTCAGACTGTCAGCCATTTGCCAGGGACTCGCTCCGCTAACGATACACCCCGTCCTCCTGGGCCTGGCACCCACCACGTCGACCGGAATTCGCTAGATCGGCCTACCAGATGCCGCTCCAGGCGCCCTCCGGCGGCGGCGGCGCAGCGTGGCGCCACCTGCTTCTGCTCCTGACGGCCCTCCCGCTCGCGCTCGCTGCCCTGGCGTTCGCGCTCCAGTGGCGAGGCGGCGTTGGCGACGACCCCACCGCGCGCTGGCCCCCTTACGCCTTCCCCGGCATGGCTGAGCCGACGCCACCGTCCCTCCCCTCCTCCGCCTGCGCCGATGTCCTTGTCGGCCTCTCTGCCCCTTCCTTCCCCTACCTCCGCGGCTGGTCCTTCCGCTTCGACTCCGACGCAGCCCTCCACCCCAAGGTATGGCGTACCACGCACCCCTTCCTTGTGATGTCCTGTCGTGTGATGTGCCTTGTCGTGTGGGTTCCCTCAGGTGTGCGTGCAGACGAGCACCTCCGCCGGGCTGGAGCAGATCCTGCCCTGGCTCTTCTACCACAAGGTCGTCGGCGTCGCGCAGTTCCTACTCTTCGTGGAGGGGAGGGCGGCCAAGCCCCATGTCGCGGGTGTCCTCGAGTCCATTCCTGTGCGTGACCTGAGATGATTCGTGAAATATTTCTTCAAAAAAAAACTCTTTTGCTGTTCCAAGGCCAATTTTGATTTTTGAGTACTTTTTTTTTGCGCTGTTCCAAGGCCCATTTTGAGTGCGTTTCTCTACTGCAGGGGGTCAAGGTAGTGTATAGGACCAAGGAACTAGAGGAGCAGCAGGCCCGGAGGTCAGCTTCGTCTTCCCAGTCCATTGCCTTGGATAAGAATTTTGTTTCTGTACTATTTTCTTTTCTGCTACCAGCCAGATGAAGATTGTCTTTCATTTCATTGCATTTCTTAAAGTTAGAAGTGAGAACCGAAGACGCATGTTTCTTGGTGAAGCCAGACAAAATTGAGTCAGAGCGCTCCAAACCATTAACAGTGAAGAATGAAAGGAGAATTTTACAGATCAGGGATGGCATAAGTAAGACATTTCACGAACAAACCAAAATTAATAGAGGGCTAAATTTTAAAACCATGTGGGTATTGGCCTAGTAATTTATCACTGTTGTGGTGGAGTGCAGAATGCTGAACTTGAACATCATAACCTAGCATTTGCAATTTGTTTGACAAAACAATAAATGCCTACCATGTCATAACATATCCTTTATGATATTTCTTGGGGAAAATAACGCTGATGTAGGTTTATATTGACTGTCATAAAGCTTCAATCTAGAACAGTAAGCTTCTATTAGGAGATAGTGCTGGACTGCTAGCACAATATCTTACAGTGCTAAGCAGTAAGGAGGTCTCTAGTTCGGCATGTTCCTTGACAAACTTCCTGTTACTCATTTCTAAGCCCATTTTGATATATTGCATTGCCTGACCTGCAGTCGAATCTGGAACGAAACCTGGCTTGCAGGATTTTTCTACAAACCTTGCAACTATGAACTATTTGTAAAGCAATCACTCAACATGGAGATGGCCATTGTGATGGCTCAGGTATGTCTATTTTCACTTATCACAACTATTATATGAATGATTGAACTTCCTTTATAGTTTTTTGGATAGTCAATTAGCTGCTACAAAATTCCTCGGGTCTCTAGTTTTTGTTTAGCTATTATGTATTCATACACTAAGAACAATTTTCTTCATGGAAGGATGCTGGCATGGATTGGATTATACATCTAGACACTGATGAATTGCTATATCCTGGTGGGGCTGCTGAGTATTCTGTTAGACATTTGTTAGCTGAGGTCCCTGATGATGTTGACATGGTTATATTTCCTAACTATGTAAGTAAAAGAATGTCAAGTGCCAAACTGATATCCATACGTCTGCCAAACTTCTACATACTAATTAACTTAAATGTCTGCAGGAGAGCAGTGTTGAGCGTGATGATATAAAAGATCCATTCAGTGAGGTAAATTTTTTCTTCTATAATATCATAATTCATTTCCTCAAGTTCCATTTGGTATATCGTTGGTTGATGGAAAGCTGGAAGCGACTTATGTCTGATACTCTGATAGGATTTCCATTTACTCGGTTACATTTCTACTCATCCTCCGAAGTCCAAACCACATCTTGACATTAGCTCATGCACCTGTGCAAATGATGCATCAACCTGTATAGTTTTTGAAGTTTTGCTACCCCCATTGATGTGCTCATTGGACAATCAAAAGTGCAGCACTGCAAGATCTCTCTTCCTGGGCACTTAATTGTTGCATTTTGTATATTGGGATTTTATGTAATTACAACGAACTTTTGAATTTACACATGCAAGTAATTTATGTCCCAACTCCCAACTTTGGTAATGCTTCCTAAAGTAAAACATGATTAATTAATTGTTATGAACCTTAGTTCACAGGGGTAAATACCGTGTGGAAATAGGCCGGACAGTGTGAGCTTGATGGGGAGGGACTGTAGGAGAGAGAAATATAGACTAAGGAGACTATTAATTCCTTCTTTGTTTAAGGGATGCCATCGGATATTATGGAAACCTATTTCTAATGATAGAAATTAATTTCCTTTCTTGTTGACCAAGGGCGCTACAGTAGCATGAATAGTACCCGCACAGCCACACCCATGACACCAATGTGTAATAGTTCTTGACTATCTTTCATCTGTTCTTTATTTCCCACTTACCCATTCCTCTCTAGGACTCACTGATTGTCTAAATTTGCTTTAAAACTAGTTTGGACTTACTTGCCCTGTTGCTTGGTCAGACTTTCATTTGGCCTAGAATTATGGATTTTTATAAAAACAAACTTACTTTCTTATATATAAAATGGACATGAGACCTACCCAATCTAGCAAATTACCCAAAAAGAAAAGAGAAGCAAATGAAGGAGTCTAGACCTCTGATATGGACAACAAGTAATTGTGCACCAGCAGGCCCAACAACAGATTAAGATATTTTTGATGATTTTTACCACTTTGTACTGTGTGCTAACTTTATGTTAAATAATTATGTATATATCTATTTTATAAACTCTAATATCTTGTCATCTTTAGTAAGAAAAACATCTCATATACAACTAGCAACTAATCATGGTGGTTATGTGCATACTTCACCAGTTACCATGGTAAATGAGCATTACCACTGACTAATTAAGTCCCATGAGTATTCTAAACACCTAATCTCATCATGGACAATTTTGTGTCCATTGCAATATCTTACCAGGTGTCTATGTTCAAGAAGAATTATGATCATCTCCCCAAAGATACTTACTTTGGCATGTATAAGGAAGCAACACGTGGAAATCCTAACTATTTTCTCACTTATGGTAATGGCAAATCTGCTGCACGAATTCAAGATCATCTCCGTCCAAATGGTGCACATAGATGGCATAACTATGCAAAGAGCCCAAAGTAAGGAGCTTTGCCCGTAACATACATTTTTCAAAACATTATGTGCATCTCTGAGGGGAGTTAATTCTTACAATATTGTTGGCACGTAACTAACAGTGAGATCAAGCTGGAGGAGGCTGCAGTTCTGCACTATACGTACACCAAATTTTCAGACTTAACTTCTAGACGTGATCGCTGTGGATGCAAACCTACGAAAGAAGATGTTAAAAGATGTTTCATGTTGGATTTTGACAGAGCAGTAAGCAATGCCACTTAATTCTTTGTCATGTAATTATAAAGTTCCATTTTTGCAATGTTTTGCCAATAAAATGTCTTACAAGAAAGACCACAAAGGACTTCAGATATAGGCACTTTGTTCCGGGATTGAAAAATAAATTCATGTAAAGATGACATACTTATTAAATCATGACCAGTACACCCTCCATTTTTAAATGTTGACCAGTAAAAGAATTTTTTAAAACATTGTGACCAATTGGAAATCTACATGTTATTAGTAATAATGTGTGATTATGTAATTAATTTGATCTTTTTGTGGTATCTGAATAAAATGGTCATGCTTGTTTAGTGTTTTGTCACTTAATAATCAAGACTATCAAAAGAAACTAATATGCATCAGTTCATGGTAGCTATTAATTTTTTGCTTTGTTTTGCCAATAAAGAAAAACCGAAAAAGGACTTCAGATATAGCCACTTTTTGTCGGGATTGAAAAGTAAATTCATGTAAAGATATCATGCTTATTAAATGATGACCAGTACAACATCCATTTTAAAATGTAAATGTTATTAGTAATAATAATGCAGTTATGTAATTATCTTGATCTTTTTGTAGTACGTGAACAAAATGGTCTAGCTTGTTTAGTGCTTTGTCACTTAATAATCAAGGGAAAGTATCATGTGTGAAGAGCATATCTATGAACATATGGACAAACTCGTTCAGAACCATCTGATTGCATGTTGGCAGCAAAGAGATCACAGGCGGGTGCTCCCCTACCCCACTTATGCTGTTTTGCCCCCCCCCCCCGGCGCCACACTAGCCCATATCAATCCATGCCACCGCCGCGCTGCCACCCCTGCCCATCCCCGCACGCTGCAATCAAGCCACTGCGCTTTTCTGAGTCAAGCAAGAAAGAAACCATAGTCCTAATGATTAAAGCAAATCGAGGAGGAGAGGAAGATGCAAGATAAGAACATTGAACAGATACTAATTTGATTTCTTCATACAAAAAATCACAAACTTGGGAGCATTTTTCCACTTATTCATTACAAACTTGATACTACTTTGGTTCCCACACAAAAACATGAAACTGATAGGTGGTGTTCGCCGAATCAAGCCTCAGCTACTACTTGGCGCCGTCGAGATGAACGGATCGGTCGCTCTTGACGACCTCAAGGACAGGTTGCGTCGTGGCCTCGTCGAACGCATACATGCCCTGCCACGAGAAGTCTGGGAGGGCGCCAGACTCGGATCTTTTCGCTTGTCTCGGCTTTCTACTTGATGGATGTCGTGTGCACAGCAGTGTCCTCCTTGACGAGATCGACGACCGGTGCGGCGGCGGCGTGCGGCATGGGGGGCATGGTGGCGGCTGTGAGTTAAGGGTTTAGGGAAGAGAGTGGTGGGATTGGCAGGGGTGATATCGTCACGGCGGTGGGATGGGCGGCAGAGCGACGGTGGCAAAATGCCCTACCGCTAACCCTACCTAGGGTGCAATGGGCGGGAGTCCCGGAGAGGCCCCGCCTGCCCCACCCCCCCCCCCGCCTCATTAAGGTTATCGGGGAGATGTCCCCATCCCTGGTCCCCACGGGATCCCCTGGGGATAAAAATGGGTTAAAATTTTTTAAAAAATAATAATATGAATTTGTTTATTAATTTATAATTATTTTGGCATACTTTTTTCAAAATATAGCTTCAAAATATATATTCTAACATATAGATTCAAGTTTTAGTCAGATATACAAGAAAAGAAAATAATCCCATATTTAAAACTATAATCTATTATTTAAAAAGAATTTTTTATATTTACCGGGTCCCATGGGGCCCCGGAGGGAAGGACAACCATCGTCCTCGCCCCGTTCCCCCGTGGGGGGAGATCGCCCCCACCCCCCATGGGGATATTCCCCGTGGGAACCCGCCCCCACGGGGGAATTGCCACCCCTAACCCTATCTCGATCTCATGGAGATGCGGCACCAAGTAGCATTGTCACTTTGAGTTAGTGTTCCAGCATTACCATCTGAAGTTACTTCTCAAAGTCATGTTGTTTTGAGCATTGAAAAGGAGAAGCCAAGTGTAGCCGAGAGGGAGGGAGGTGAGGCCAGCCAAGGGGAGCAAACCCTAGTGCATCAGCTATAGCCGCATGAAGAAAGAAAGGAAAACTAGTCTGGCCAAGGGAGAAAGGCTAGGGCACATGGAGCGGCGCATGATCCAATAAGCCGCATGAAGACCAGACCGTGTGGAGGTGAGCTGAGGGTTGAACCAACCACATGGACAAGCATGGCGCATGGGCACATGATCCCAGGAAGGTCCATGTGTGCAATTGCCAAGTGTGAAGAACCAGGACATGGAAAGGGTGAGCGGGCGGTTGGCATGCGGTCAAGAGAGAAAACTGCTATTTCTTGAGGGAAAAGAAAGAGCCAAGGAGGCCAAGCCAGGAACAATAACCAAGCCAAGAAATTATGTGGCTCAAGCTAGGTAGGCTCTTTCTTGCTTAGGAAGAAAGGAGACCATGGAATCTTTTTGCGCGTGAAGAGAAGAGATCAGGTTGTTCTAGTGAAGAGGGGAAGGTGAGCTAGACTTGCCGTGATTCCAGGGAAAGTCCGGTCAAAGGGAGGCAACCATATAGCAATCTGAGCTATATGCGTGAGGGAAATCAGGGCTTTCAGTTTGGTTGCCTTGTGAAGCAATGCCGAGAAGGAAGGAGTCCGAGTTCATCTTGGAAACGAATCAAGGAGGAAAGGGAGTCGGATGGCCAGCTGGGATTATGTTCACCACACGTGAGGAAGCTAGGAATCCGAGACCAATACGTAAGGAGGAGCCTGAGCTGGCAATGTAAGGAAACAAAGCCAAAAGGGAAGCCGGGAAGGGAAGATCAAGCCAAGAGGGAGCCAGGAATTTCCAGCGTGAGAAGCCAGAATTCAAGCAAAGAAAAGGAGCCAAATATTGAGCAACTAAGCCAGGAACGCCACATCTATGTGGGTTCCATCCGAATCAGCTTCTAAAACGGGATCAATTTGAGTCAGTCGTTTCCTTTAAAATTGAGTTGGTTGTATCTTTTAGTCGTGATCTTTGAGTCCAGTTTGGTCTATAGCCGAACCCAAGTAGGGGGCCTTAAGCCATAGCTTGTGTTTGTGTTTGAGTTAGGCTTAGCTAGAATGGTGTCATGCTTGTGAGTTGGGAGTCGGGCTTAGCCCTAGTTTGTGTGTGTGTGGGGGGTATATAAAGCCCCGAAGGCAACCATTGGGGGTAGCCCAGATGTATTACTTACATATGATATAGAGTTGAATAGATACCAGAAAATCACCAAGGTTTTGGTGGCCATTGATGGCGTGTTCTTGAGATTTCCATCGAGAAATTGCTCTTGGTGTGTTGAATCCAATTATAGTGTTGGATTTTGCTCGCTAAAACTTCGGTTCTACTATCCTTTGTTCACTGCTATGGTGTGCGTGGAAGAAGGTTTATCAAGGAGGAGGCTGCTGTTCTTGGGTGCACCAAAGCCCTAGAGCAAGGAGGCAACCAGCAAGGCGTATCGTGAAAGATCAGGGTTAAAACAACGTGATTTAGCTAGTTTGCTAGTTGGATCCACGTCACATGGGTTTGGGAGGAAGGGATTGATGGGGGAGACGGCCCAGCAGTATAGCTCACTGGAGCTTTTGGAAATTGTTTGGCCATGGTGTGGGGAGAAAAATGGGGGAAAAACCATAGAATGGGATGGGGGAGCACCTGCCGGCAATCTCGCCCTCCAAGATGCGATTGGATGGCCCTGGACAAGTTTGTCCATATGTTCATAGATATGCTCAGATGCTCTTGTGCACTAGATACTTCGCCAATAATCAATGCTATCAAAAGAAACTAATATGCATCAGTTCATGATAGCTGTTATTCATATAATGTGTTATTGGTTTTGTAATGTGTTTCTATTTTCCTTTTTACTTAAAGTCTTCGAATCTCTGATTCTATTAGGATAAGGGATTAAACTAGCCTTAGAATTATTTCTTTTAAGAAATATCCATACAGAAGCAGGAAATATATCTTTCTTTCAACTTTCTTTTGCTTAGTTTTAAGTAATGGCCCATGAACCATGTTGTGATAAAATGTTTTGTATTTCTTTTTTTCTATAAAGCATTACAGTTCTTACACAACTTTTTAGCTTCCCATCATACTCTATCCTATTCCCGAGTCAATATTCCTTACTCTAATGTTAGTAGTGTAAGACAATAACAAAGCCTTTTATCCCAAGCAAGTTGGGGTAGGCTAGGAATGAAATCTTCTCAAGATCAAAGAGATGAGAATCTTGAAATAAAACCTACAATGCTAAAACCCTAAACCGTACAACCTGCTATCTGAGCCAAGAGGCTAAAACACTGCCTCTACTTTCTTATGATTCCGGTATGTGGATCGCTAACTTTCATATGCTCCTATCTAAAACTAATTCTTTAGATACATTCCAATCTCTCAAGTCTCTTTTAACTGCTTCCTCCCACGTCAGTCTTGGTCGACCTCTGCCTCTTCTTACGTTGTCAGTACGTCTTAAAATTCCACTACGTACCGGTGCCTCAGGAGGCCATCGTTGGAGATGTCCAAACCATCTCAAACAATGTTGGACAAACTTCTCTTCAATTGGTGCTGTCTGCTACCCCCACCTTATCACGTACGTATATCATCATTGTGGATGCGATCCCGCCTTATGCGACCACAGATCTACCGCAGCATTCTCATCTCTGCTACACTCATTTTCTGTATATGTTGTCTTTTAGTAGTGTAAGATATTAGGGAATTCTCTTGGCTTTTTGTACCATCAGTTCTATCCAGGGGCAAATCAGGTGTCAAGATGTTCATATTTCTCATCTTAGTGTTTCTAATTCTACAAGAAAAACGAGTCTTAGAAAAATCCAGATGGGATCAATGATGATAAGAATCTGGGTTTCTCTTATACCAATTAATACGAAGGGCAAACTAAATTATTTAAGATGTGCCTTTTTGAATTCATATCAAATGATATGGTAGTAAGAGTTCTACTGCTGACACCAACTTGAAATCCAAAATAATCCGGTGGATATTACTATTGTTATTTGAATAGTGTTTGTTAGGAAGGTAACTCAGCTCTGTAAGGCAGGTGTTGATAAGATATGTTAGTAGGTTTTTAGGGGTTTGTTTCCTATTTAATGGTCAACATATGAATACAGGATGTAGATTTCATACAAACAAAAGCAAGAGGTATGTGGCCTATTATTACACAATCCTCCCTAGGCTGCTCTACTCCGAGCACATAGCTCCTTGCTTCAACAACGGCTATGGGCAAAGCTAGTCAAGTCCTCAAATCCAACTGACCTCCGGTATCATTGAAACTATAGCAAAATGCTCAGTACCTCCCATCGTTACTTTGTGCTAGTTATCCAGCAAAGCATAATTTCAAGGAAAATATAAGCAGTATTTTTCTAAATTGAAATCAAGTAGTTATGTTCTTTAGTATCCCTGCTGTACCGTATCCGACGTCCTGGCTGCAACTAATTCTGATAGTTACCAGTGCTTTTATTGTTTGTTTCCTTTGCACTAGAGTGCTTTTGCCCTCCAGGATTCTTTGCTTTTGCATTACAACTTTCTCTTGCATAATTGAGTTTGCAAGTCTCTGCCACCATCTAACTTAACATTTATTATGCAGGCTTTTATAATTGCATCAACTGCTAGTGAAGAGGAAATGCTTCGCTGGTAATTTTCATGGTTTCCTCAGTTACTTGTTATGGTTTTTTTGTGATTTTTGTTCTTTGTGCGACCACCAATCAAAGAAATTTACTAGTTTCAGCTCATGCTGTAACATAGTACTCCTATTACAAATATGTACTATTACAAATATGTTGTTTTGGACATTGACATGATCTCCAAGGTTTCACTTTGACCCCTAATTTTTATTGTATTCTTACAAATCATAAAAATTATATATTATGAAAGTATATGCATCTAGTATTATCAATTTCATATGGCCAATCTAATTAGTTTTTTATATTGATGAACAAACCTAAAAATATTTACTTGGCATGAACTCTAGGACGACATATATTTGCAATCAAAGGGAGCATATAGGAACAATGAGATGTATAATGATTTCTTAATTGCAGCCTATAGCATCGTAATACCTGCTGACCTCAATGAAATCGCAGTTTTCCATTTGGGCTGTTTCTTTTTGTTTCAAGATGTGGTATTCTCCGTAATGATTTAGACACCCACTACCTGGCATTCTTGTTGCTTAATTGCCCTTTTGATAGGTACAATGAACGTGTTGTGTGGAACGATAAGCAGCTCAATCTAAAGCTTCTCAGGAAAGGAGTGCTAACTCGCATATATGCCCCAATGGTGCGTAACAATCCTGATGTTTTATGGCATACTATCAAATTCTGTTCTGTTTAATGGTCATATACTTATCTATTCTCTTCTACTAGGCAATTGTTCAAGGTTTGCGTGAGTATGGGGTCTTCACTTCTGTCATTGCAGCTGGCCAATCACATGTAAATGAGAGTCTCTCATTGAAGACAGTCAACGTCCAAAACAAAAATGATACCAAACATGAAAATCTATCTAGAAAACTCATCAGAGCTAACTCCCAGGCATCTGCTAGGAAAATATTGCACGCTGTTGAGCCTACTTACTGGGATAGTGATATATATGCTGTTCCACCATTGTCGCCACCAAGTTGGGATGATCACAAGCCTACCAAGTGAATCATCATACAGGAATTCCTCGCTGGATGTATGAGTTACATAAGGTACTGACATCAGCATGGATGGATGGTCTAACTGTTGTGCAACGTGCAGCAGCTAACTTTTAGTAGGCTTCTTTTTGGTGATCATTGATCAAAAAAATATATCGAGACTATTGATAAATATAGTGTATTTTTGGCCATATAAACTTTCAATTTTTTTGTACTTAAACTTTGTTGTTACCAACACTCGGTTCAATTGAGATGCGTCTGTACCGGTGCATTGCGGTACATTAACGTGTATAGTTGTTAAAGCCTTGTCAGTGCACATGAAACTGGCTTCCCATTGTAACCATCCTTCTCATGGACGCCCTTCTTCGGTTCTTCCCCACCGCCGGCAAAATAAAAAGCTCGATTAAAAACAGCTCAATGCAAAAAAAAATGATTCGAAAAACTTCAGTTGAAAAAATCAATTGAGAGAAAAAAAAAACAGTTGGAAAAACGTGCAGCCAAAGCATTACCGTACCGATATATATGACAATGGGACTAGAGGTGAGTGACTGGCCACGTCGCCGCGCGCGATGGCATAGGTCCACATTAAGGTTTCAACTTCAGCTTTTAACTTTTAGTTTATTTTTTATTATTTATAAATTTTATCTTTTTTGAATTTTTAGTTTTTTAGCTTTTTTACTGGTTCTTTTTTCCCCATATTCGTTTGCGTTGTCCGTGATGAGCTAGCATATTTTTTCTATTTTTAAATTTTTTTAAAAATTTAATTACGTCAAATAAACCACTTTCAGCTACAGTGAAATTTCAATCGCTACAATGTAATTTTAACCATAAATCATAGCTTTTCAGCTCAACCGAGCGGGGACAATTGAGAGTTTTGGACCGTATGGCATGTTTGGTGAACGTTTTAGCGACAACAGTCGATGTCGTGCAAAAATCGCAGAAATGACGTGTTGTCCGTACGATTTTTGCAATAGACTGACATGTGGACGCTGCGGCACGATCGCCGTGCGGCCAACCGTTGCCGCACAGTCGGCATACAGTAGAGGTAGCTGCCACTGGATCGCCATGCAGTTGGCAATTAGGCAACCATGATTAGGCACGTTGATTTATAATTAGGAAGATAATTAAGGTGTTACAAATTTGTAGATATAGCAAATCAGCTTAAAAAATTATGAAACTTTATGTGGAACTTTCCAACAAAGTGTAGTTAGCTGTGAATTTTACTCGAAATTTGCCGGCAGCCTCCACAAAAAATTTCATAATTTTTTGGCCTCATTTGCTACGTGTAAAATTTCCTCGCATCAAAACAAATTCGCTAATTACACGAGCACTGCACATCAATAAGTATGTATAAATAAACATAAATTAACATGGCTGATCATATAGATCCTTTAAAACATACAGATTCCTAAAAAAATTATATAATCAAGTCCACTGTGTAAGGATCCTTCAAAAAAAACACAATTTTCCAAGTTCATTTTCCGTAGTAAAAAATTCCTGCAAACAGTTCATTCGTACAAATTTTTGAGTAAAATTCAGAAAGGATAAAATTAGAAAAAAAAATTAGCAACCACGTATGATGTGTCGGGGAGGCTCCACATAAAATTTCATAATTTTTAAACCCACTTGCTATATCTAAAAATTTATACAACCAATACACCTTAATGATCTTCCAATTACGAATCAACACGCCTAATCATGGTTGCCTAATTGCCTACTGCATGGTGTCCGTGCGGTAGCCTCTGCTGCATGTCGGTCGTGTGGCAACCTCTCAACCGCACGGTGGCTATGCGACAGCGCCTAGCCATACGGCAGCCGTGCGGCAGCGCCCACGTGTGGTGACTGTGCAGACGACGCGCTATTTCTGTAATTCCTACGCGCCGACGGCCATTTTCGCTAAAACTTTCGCTGAACATGCCAATACGGCCAAAAACTCATCTTTACTATTATAAAAGAAAGAGTTGGTAGTTGGTCCGTCCTCACTCCTCTCTTCTCAGCCATCCGATTTGATCTGGACCATTCGTCTCTCTCCTCCTCCTCCTCTCTCTCAGGATACAACCGCCCACCCCTCTACTTTTCTCATCTCCTCGCGCATTCTAGCCACCCTTCTCTCTCTGTCGCTTGCACTCCAATGTTTGATGTATGAAGTTGGTCAGGCAATAAGTTTCGTCGCATTATTTTTATGACTCCATTGCAACGCACAGGTCTCTAACTAGTCAATTGATAATTTGCTACTCTACATAATGGTAGACATTAAATTAGGGGACAATTGATAATTTGCTACTCTACAAAATGGTCCTTTAGGATTTGTCACTCCATAGAGTAGCACTTTCATCTTTTTCTACTTTGGATATTTTGTTGGAAAAATTGATTATTTGCCACACCAACGAATGCCTTCTAGCATTTGCCATCCTTAATATTGTAATCTACAATTTACTACTTCAAAATATGCCACTTTGACCATTTTCTCCCTTTTCTCCATTTTTTCATGAGAAATGGCCTTATTACCCCATATAGTAGTCATATTTATATGAATGTTCTTATATAATTGTAGCAGCGTTTCATCCATTTGATATATATGATTAAACTGTACAAATAAATAACTTGTATACATTAGCATAAGTAAAATACATGGTCTATTCCTAAGACCCAACATATGGATATATTTCCAAATAATTATTAGTTGTGATGCATGATGGAAATTAAATAAGAACATGCATGTAACTATGATTACGAGGGTAATAAGGTCATTTTGTATGAAAAATAGAGAAGGGAGAAAATGGCCAAAATAGCATATTATGAAATGGTAAATGTTTGGAGTGGCAAATTGTATATTACAATCTTAAGAATGGACAATGCTAAAAGGCCATTCTTTAGTGTGGTAAATAATCAATTTCCCTATTTTTGCCCTTGTCTTTGACCATTTTATCGTAGCAGTGTTGTTGGCAGTCTGATCGGCCCTCTGTCCTGTTGCTGAGTTGAGTTTGTTTTCGGTTGGAATCATGGCAGCGTTCATACAGTTGTTAGTCATTGGATTTTCATGCAAGTGTGAGTCGTGGTGTGTACATGCATGATTGATGCGACCAGTGGCAAGTCTGAGACTTGGTGAGCGTGGCATGTCGCGTAAGTTCAGATGGAGCATCATCTCAAGCCGAGAAGCGTGAGAGAAAGACAAGGGTCATGAAGAGTTAGTGTGTGCATGTGGTGTACCAATTGGATTTGTGCATTTTAAGTGGTGACGGTTCTCAGAGCAAACGTACGATCTTAGTGTTAATTCATTGGACATCATGGATTGTGGTGTAATGTGATGTGCCATAGAACTCAGACGTTTCAAGTGGTAACGACCTCGGTGCAATCATACGATCTTGGCAATGAGGCGTTAGGCACCACATCTTCGTGAAGACGTGTGGGTGACAATTGAGGAAATTGTTCATGCCCGATAGATTGGCGATTTGCAAAACCGCGATGTTGGTCTAAGTGGTTTATGCCAAGTCTTTGAGGATAAAATATGTTATCGGATTTGTATAGTCTTGTGGAAGCCGCGTTTGAAAATCATGCAAGTGTGTATAATGTAAAACCCGTTTGTATGTGGGTTACCAAGTTTCCTCCAAATTGTAAGTAGTGTGATCCACTAAGCAGTAGCTAGTTGTTAGGGTTAAGCATGAGCTAGAAGTCTCCACTATATAAGCCTTGTGTGACTTGAGAGATGTATAAAGTCTTGAGTTATGGTTTTATTATGTTGGAGCATTTTTGTGCATGTGCTTAAGTGAAATAAACATCTAAAGTACCGCCATGTAGTGATCGGTAGGACTGGACCCATATTCAACGGTTGTTTACTTGTCATTAAATACACTAAAACTAGCCATTAACAGGAACTCTGGTCGTACCGCACTTATATGCACCGGTCGTACCACTACCAGTGGTAGTACCGCATTTACACCACGCTAATATCGTTTTCCAGAGGTTAGAAAAACTCCCAAAAAGTGCCTCTCTGAAAAATAGCCAACTCCAACATAAGCATGGTCATACCGTAGGTGCGGTAGTACTGGGCTCGATCCACGGTCGTACCATTGTGGTAGTACCGGTCTTACAACGACCATAGTACTGCACAAGGAATTCAGGTGGGCGCCAAAAAGGATGACTTCTGTAAGAAGCTACCGCCAACCGACCAAACAGTAGTACCGACCAAACAATAGTACCATTACCTACAGCACAGTAGTATCGTGCCTAAAAACCAAAAACAACACCTTTCTAGAAAATAGGTGCGGGCATGTAAATCCCTAAACCGATGCAGCAGTACTACCGTGGTTACAACGACGATCATACCGGTTTTAAAATAAATTTTGCAGAGAGGACTCAAATGCAATTCCAAATGTAAGCATACACAAATATTGAGCTATGTAGCACAAGAGAACTGTCAAGCTACTAGCCAAGAATCCCTCTTAATAGTACGATATCTAGCCTAATAATCTGGTCTTAATTCAACAAACTCTAAGACTAGTAAAATCTAGAAAGAAGTCCTTAATCTATTTTATACCTTTGCCTTAAGCCATATCAACCCATAGCCATCTTTGCATGCTTCTCTATGTTCTTCTCCATGATATCTTCCAGTTCCAAAATCAAACCTTTCAATCATCTCAACAAACATATTAGTCCCTTAAACATAGTCGTCATTAATTACTAAAATAATTTTTAGGGGCCTAGATGCTTCACTTGTGCTTTTTATTTGCAAGGCTTTGTTGTTTAGATTTCTCTCTTCTTCAACTTTTTTGGTGCCAAAAATGTGTAAGAGGTGAAGATATCTCTTAGAGATCAGATCCTATATATCTAGACACCTTTCAATGAGAGTTTTTAGGTTTGCTTGGTTTTCCTTAAGAGATGTGATTTTGGGGGTTTGCTTTTATGGGAGTTTTGGCTTGAATTCATAATGTGATCTAGTTTGCTATGATATGTGAAAACACATCCAACGTCATCTAGACCATCAAGAACTCACGAACAAGAGTAAATTAATGTTTCCCGCTTTTGCCCAGTTTTAGTGCAACCTTTCTTGTTTTATATAAAGGACAGAACTTTGGTATCAATCTTCATAATCCATGATTAGAATATATTCATGATATCCTAGGGAGGATTTATGCTAAGTTTCACTATGTTTAGATCAATAGTTTAGAAGTTAGCTCTTTTCTTGGATCGTGTGCAGTGTTGTTCTGTGCTCTGCCTTGGCGAGCGGTCATATCACAAGGACCCAAGCAGTACGACCAGTGATTCCGGTTAGACCGGTGACACAAGAGGTCCAACAGGCAGAGGAGCTAGACCAAAGTCCCAAGCGGTCAAACCAGCCAACACTAGTACGACAACACCTTGACTTACAATAGTATCGGTAAGACAAGGAAGTCTCAGTTGGTTTGTGTTATTTGGATATTGGCTTTGATGAGACTGTGAGTTTATGTTTTAGCTACATGTTGTTGATAATACTAGAGGGAAGATTTTAAAGAAGTCATTCACCCCCGCCCCTCTGACTCGCTATACTGATCCTACACCGAACATACAAATAGTGGTCATGCACATGCTTCTGAACAGTGGCGGAGCTAGGCCTCAGGCTACTTGGGCTATAGCCCGAGGCCTGGTAACCAAAGCCCATGTAAAATTTATGATAAAGCACAAAAAAAACAGAGTTAGCCTAAGAGTCGGTCCAAAAACAGCTGGTCCAGCCCGGGACTGGGCTTGAGCTGATTCTGCCCCTGCCTCTAAACATCCTTCTACGACTGTTCTTCCACCACTCCTTGTTTCTGAAAGTGAACAGTCGTCACATCATCCTGCTGAGCAGAGGAGTAAGGAACAGCAGCCGTCACCACCAACAATGAGAACCAGGTTGCAAAACAATTTTTGTATGCTGAAGAAATACACCGACGGAACCATTCGCTACCCCATTATTGGCCGAAAAGCATTCTTAGCTGAACCGGTGTCACATGTGCAAGCTCTCGATGACTCAAAGTGGAGAGAAGCAATGGGTGTTGAATATGAAGCCTTGATGAAGGACAGAACATGGCATCTTGTGCCACTAAGGAGAGGACATAATGTCATCGATTGTAAGTGGATTTTCAATCTCAAGCAAAAGCCTGCTGGAAGTATTGACCGATATAAAGAAAGACTTGTTGCAAAGGGGTTCAAACAGCGGTAGGGTATTGATTATAATGATACTTTCAATCCTGTTGTGAAACCTGCAACTATCCGTCTTATTTTGTCCATTGCAATCTCGAGAGGATGGCATTCGCATCAGATTAACGTACAAAAAGTGTTCCTGCATGGCGCCATTCAAGGGGAGGTTTATATGCATCAACAACCAGGGTACGAGGATACTAAATTTCCTAGTCATGTTTGTAAATTTGACAAAGCACTGTATGGGATAAAGCAAGCACCGAGGGTATGGTACTCATGTCTCAGTACAAGGTTACTTTACTCCTTCTAAGGCTGATACATCTCTCTCTATATTAATCAGTCAGGAGTTGTGGTTTATATGTTGACTTATGTGGATAACATAGTCAATGCTGGTTCCTCTCAAGAAGCTGTTGACAGACTAAATCAGCAGTAGTCAGCAGACTTCGCTATCAAGGATCTCAGTGGGTTACATTATTTTCTTGGCATAGAAGCTCAGCTTGGTGCAAAAGGTTTGATGCTCACTCAGCATAAGTACATGGTGGACTTGCTGTACCGGACTACATCCAGGAATGTAAGCCGATTGCCACGCCGATGCCTGCCTCAGAGAAGCTTTCACGAAAGGATGGATCAGATTTGTCTGATGATGAAGTGTTCTGCTACCGAAGTACATACCTTGTGTCTTGAAGTTCTAGAAATGCTACTACAGAGCTTATTTGCATGCAATCGGTCCTACAGTAACTTGGTATTTTTCAGTCAAGGGTATCCCAATGCACGCACGAAACAGAACGAGGTAGATTTTTATTTAGTGCGAGAGCGCGTTGCATTTAAAGCGCTAGAGGTAATGTTTGTCTAACTGTCTCGTCAAAAGATCAGTCATTATATAGCCAGTATGACAACGGCGTTGCCGAGTATATTTTCTGTTTTGATCTTCTTGTTGCGCCTGATCTCTTTGCGCGTAGCTGTGATATCCTTTGTAATCTGTAATCTGAAACTCAGTATAAATATATATGACCGATCCCAGCTGGGACTTGACATTTTCTCGTATGTTCCAACACCATTCCCTGTCCATTCAGTTCTCCCATGTACTGGTCGCTACAGATAAGCAAGTGAATATTACATGTTACTTACACAGGATCATAACTATCCTCAGTGCAGGCAAGTGATTCCAAAATTATCCTCAGTGCAGGCAAGTGATTCCAAAATTATCCACAATTCACCATCTACCAAACACCACCCACCACGAGTAACCTTATGCATGCTTGGATGTTGCCTCCATGGCTCGATACAGAGCAGGATGCATTATCTTTATCAACGCAGGGAATTCTTTGCCCATCTAGCTTTCTATGCCGCAGCCTGTCCGGCCTTTCGGAGTTGGGACTCACGAGTGCTTCCTCTCCCATTTACCTTCTCGTCTACCATCTCGCTCTCTCCGTTCTAGAACTTGCCTTGATGACTTGCTGCCTCGTGTCCCATGCCTCGCGCTTGACCCTGGCCCATCAAAAGCTGAGCCCAATTCAGGATCTCCGACGCTGCTAGTATCACCAGAATCTCTACTTCCCTCGGCATTGTCCTCGTAACCTGTGCTACGCTCATCAGTAGTCCGCTCGCGAGATTGCAGTATCATAGGAAGGTTGCCTGAAAACGGTCTTGATCCAGCAAGCACAACTGTTGGCGTGGAGGAAATGTTTGGCCCAGGGCCACCAGGTGTAGTCAACACTTGAGCAGGGCCGCCCTCATGGCCTCGGCTGCTTGACCTTAAGCTTCCTTCATGCTGTGCTCTACCATTATCCCGTTCACGGTATCTCTCCCTAGACCGGCTGCGAAATGATCAGCTAAGAAAGATAATCGCAATGTTGCAAATGGCAAGGATTAAACCATAACAAGCACATGAATGTTTCAACCCTAAAGGGGGCATGCGAAATAATAAAAACAGGCAAAGCAATGTATGATCAAAGTTAACATAAAATTTTACATAATGAGAAAACGGAATTAACCACTACACCTGTTAGGATTGGCTGAGAACTCCCGCCTTGATGACCGCCCCAACTCAACTTGCTCCAATTCACGTTGAAGCTCTCTCTACAAAAATCAATCAGCACATGATGCAGCAAGCAAAAAAAAGACAGTCCATGCAAATTGGTTCAGTATTATTGAAAATATAGCTCTCCGGCTACGATACTTTAGCCTAAAGCACATGCCACAAAAGATGAGCTAAACACCAAATCACTTGGACTACACCTCGCTGTGATTTGTAACAGGCACCATCCAATTGAGGTGAATCAAACACAGAAAGACACACGTATATGTCATGTGCAGCCCATTAGGGTCCATGTGATGGAGCAAGGGAGCAGCAGTCTTGGGCTGATCAGACTGTTCACATGAATGGTTGTCAAGTTACCGGATTGCGTTAGTTGCATTAGTTGGTATCTTATCTCTTAGTTAGGCAAGATATTAGTTAGACTGATCTTATCTATATTTGTTAGGAGAGCCCTCTATATAAGGAGCATATTGTAATCATTGGCACTAAGAAAGAGATAAAATAACTCTTAATCTACCCCCTTCTCTGGGTGCCAATGTTCTAGAGTAAAATAGCGCATTAGGCCAAATTGTGCACACAATAAACGTACAGCGCAAAAAACACAGTGATTTCAAACTTTCAAGAGTGCCACAATCATTTGCAGATGCCCAGGCAAGCATGTCTAGTGCTGGTGGGTGGGTGGGTGGGGGGTTGCCTTGATGCATGAAGGATTGATTGCAAACATCTGTTCAAAAAACAATAAGTGATTTCAATTTGAAGAGTGAAACTGCCCCTGTACCTGCGTTTGTTTTTCCCTTTCCATATCGAGGTTGAATTGCAGTTCCCTAGACTTCACACGCTCAAGATCCAATTGGCGCTGTCTTTCAATTTCACGCTCCATCTCAAGAGCTCTTTGCCTACAAAGATAATACAACGAAGAAATAGGAACAAACATCTCTGCTGTTTCTGACATGTCAAACAGAAAGGCAACAGCTCCAAACCTATCAAGCTCTTGCATAAGCTCCATTTCCCTAGAACTTGTCTCCTCCAAGTACTTTTCACGAGTATGTCTGATAAGCAACTTCTTTTGTCTGCGTGCTATAATTTCCTCTCTGAGCCTGGACCTTTCCCTATCAAGTTAAAACATCTTGCATGAATATAAGTAATGTTCACAGTTGCCAGTAGGTTTGAAAAGCTTTTGATGAATGATGCATAAAGAAGTCAGCTTTATATGGAACTAGAACTAGGACAGCTTTATGTTCAAACTTACTGAGCAATTCAGAAACAAGATCCAAAAGACAAATATGCTTTAGAACCCAACTACTCTTTACTACGCTCTTCAGGCCTCCAGTAAAAAAATTTGTTGACATTCTTTATCTTTTAGTTGTCTCTAAGATGCATCTTTGACCATTAGTATTTGTTACAATACATTTGTAAAGCCAGATAAAAGTATAACATTATGAAAGCACTTTTAATGGTGACTCTACTTTTCATGGGACAAATTTAAAGATTTAAAAAGATATTATTGTCAAAGATGAAAAACTTCACCTGTACGGCTGTACCTGCACACTTCCCACAGTGATAACAATTTTGTGACCAGAGCAAGGAACCAAGGATTAAAAAAAACAGATCTTGAAAATTACCGGAGCAAGGCCGGTAGCCAGTAACTAGGCAGTTACCAGTCTATTCCAGTTTGCTATTTCTTTTTTCGTTTTTATATATTTTTCGTCAAAGTATTGTGTTTCTTTGGTGTTCGATAAGCATTATCATCAAGGTTTCATTAAAATTAGTACGGAAGCACCTCTTTCCAGCCAGTATGAAACCTACCAGTTCAAGCCGGTAGGACCAGTAACCAGCCAGTTACCAACAGTATTTTTATCCCTGGACCAGAGGACATAACTGCCTAGTGCTTAAGGAATGAAGAAAATGCATTTCAAAGGATCAGGTATCATATGTCAACTTACAGGGACCGTATATCTTCCCGGATTCGCTGGAGCCGTTTATTAACTTCATTACCATTCTTATAATCTGTAAATGGAATTACATTACAACACATCAATGGCAACATTGTTAATGCCAATAATCCTTAATATTCATTGATCTTACATGATGACCTATCTGGAACCACAGTATCCTCAGGATGTCCAACAATACTTTTTACTGCTTTCTCTTTTTCAACAAGCTCCAGTTCAATCTCAGCTTCTTCAAGTTCCTTCATGTTGTAATTAATCGTCATAATAAGATGTTGAAAACAAGGTGCCCAAAAGGAAACCCTCGTCGTATTTCTAACCTGATATTCTTGATCAGATCTGATTGAGAAGAACTCAAAGTATGATTCAACAGAACTCAAAGAGGACAAAACCTATCAAAAAGAAATTCACGAATTTAGATTGATCAGCACTGACTAGAGCATGAAATTAACACCCTGTGGTTACAGCAACTTCTTGTATAGTGATAATATCCATTCCAACCAAGGTTCCAAAAACCGGAACCGGAAGAAATCCCGGTCGTGACGAACGGTAACCGCCGGTTGCGGAAAACCGCAAAACCGTCATAATTTGAAAATCAAAATTTGAATTTTAAGATATTTTGAAACCGGTAACCGGAAAAACCGGAAAAAACCGGCCAAAATTCAAAAAACAAAAATTGATACCGGCCGGTTTTTTCGGTTACCGGTCTCCACCGGTAAAAACGGTAACCGGCCGGTAACCGCCGGGATTTTGAACCCTGATTCCAACAAACATACAAGCATGCTAGTGCTGCCTCTTGCTTGCAAGCATTTTGGTTTGCTGAAAGATGAACAGAAACTCCAAAACAATAGTAATTGTTGTTAAAAGCATAGTCTGAGCATAGTTATTACAAAGATTTTATCAATCAACAAATTCTAACCATATTTATCAGACCCGGACCAGACCAGCAGTCCAACCGGTAAAAATCAGACCCAGAGCCTAGTCCGGTCTGGGCCAAGACATTGGATAGTTCAAGCGATTGACCAGGCCTGAACCGGTGAAAACCCAGTCGAGCCAGCGGTTTTCCAACGAACCGGTGAAGTTTCAGCCTGGTTGACCCAAACCGACCACAGCAACCACAGCAGAAATAATGTAAAAGGTGCGCCCGCCAGGTTTCAAACCTGGAACCTAAGGCTTAACATGAAGTCGAACGTGGTAACCAACTGGACAGCAGCTTTCTTTGTGTCAGAACGTAAACAAGAAACATAAATAAGGCTACATCTACAAGCACTTGCCCACAATACCTGGATATACTAATAAAAGAAAAAGTTTCTTATGTCCTGTTATATCTTAAGTATAGTTATGATCATATATTATGTATGCACAAAACTACTACGGTACATCTGTATGTGCATTTTTTACATGTAATATAAGCAAAAATATTTAAATAAAACATGCGGTCCGACCGGTAACCTGCCTGTTCGACCAGTGACCTAAGACCTTGGCAGGGTCGATGACCAGGCCGGGTATGATACCTGTGATTCTAACTAGTTTAGCTAATTTACTCCAAGTATGACTAGAAGTTTGCTATTTGAAGAAGTTTGTTAAGTACAAATGTGCAAGCACACTCAACAATGCAAACTTAGTTTGGGTTTAGAACTGAAATGGTGATATTTGAAGCCAGAGAATTAAGCAAGCAACAATATAAATGCAAAATAGACATTTGAAAAATGAATCATACAGAAGACTATGACCTGAAGAATTGATTCACGGATGCCCTTAAAATCAGTGTTAACTGGTTTTGTAGTAGAACCTGAGAGAAGTTCCTTTACAACCTAAAGGAAGAGACAGGGAGTCAGTACTCAGTATTTAAAAAATGCACAAAAATTTATTGAAGTTTCTTCCATTGTGACTCTAGGATAGCAAAATAGCAAAAACTTCCATCCCAAGTATGAAGCACTTGATCAGTTCATAAGCTACTGAAATAACTGCTGTGTGTGTGTGTGACTTGATCAGTTCATAAGGTACTGAAATAACTGCTGTTTGTGTGTGCGCATGTGTGCATGTGTGTGAGAGAGAGATAGGGAGGGAGGGACAGGGAGAGGGGGGAGAGCTACTGTTTTAGCATCAAATTCACTTCTTAGCTGACACAGAGCTCGGCAGAGATCTTTCTCCATATCACCAAAACCTCCTAGTAAGACATCAGAAAATATAGTGCGTGAATAATCAGTAGTTATGGTTGAACTTCACAGAAGGACATATGTGAATTTACATGTGCTCATGCAGAAAATGTGGATAATTGATGAGCATAAATTTACCAGTTATTGATGTTTGCATGTTTTCCAACTTCCTCCAAACACAGTCAGGTATTGAAGCGATATCTTCAGGAGACGAATAAAGACATGCCCTTGAAAGCAACAGTAAGGACATTCGTGTCAAATAGCCCTCTTCTGTTACGCAGGAAAGTTGTCCCACACCATTCAGGATGCTGTTACTGGATGCAAGAAAGGATCGCAGATGATTTCTATCAACAAATGGAACATATTCAGTAAGCAAAGCCATCGCATGCTTCCTTAATAGCATAGAAGAGTCATAGAGAGCCAATGCTGCTACTCTGTCCCATGTATGAGTAACTAAAAGGGATGTAATTGTTGAACCAGATGCGAGCAAATTTTGATTATAAGTAGGATATTTCGAATCAACTTCAGTAGCACTCGTCAAGTTAATAATCCTCCCAAGTTGCTGCAGTGCAACAGAGCGCTGTTCTGGTTCAGCATGACTCAACATTACACACAAAAGATCAATCAATGGGATCTCACTATTTTTGAGGTCTTCAATTCCACCAGAAACCAATACTGATAGCCACTTCTCTGTCTGCAGCCTCCAAGATATCCTAGGTGCATGAGAGCAGAATACGTTGATTGCAGAACATGTGGCACTAAGAACATTACCCCAAGCAAGAATGTTAGGTAATTCTATCATATAATCGAGCATAGCTGATGCCACCTGCCAGAACTGCTTTTCCTGATTTACTAAAATGGTTTGTGCAAGACCTTCAAGAGCACTCTCCCAGTGTTTTTGTGCAAGCTCACTGGAAATTTTGACAGCAACCTCTTGTTCAGTGCTACTAGATATTGTGTTTCCTTGAGTAATAGACCTTAGACATTTTGCATACAGCAAACATTTTGCAATCGCTAGAGATAGCCTGGAGGCCAACTGATGGTGACATTTCCAACTACCCTCAATAGATGGAGTAAGGTGTGAAACAAACTTCTCCAGGGCACCACAAAATTCTTTGATACAACCAGCAGGTAGAGAATCACCCCCCTTAGAATTTTCACCATTCTCACGATATTCTGTGGACATCATTAGTACCTGCTCTGCACTATCTTGCACATTTTTCTCAAGTTGCATGACGGCATCCGCACTTGAGGAGTTAGCCGACTCTGTAGACTGGTTTCTCACAGAAAGGATGCTAATACCAAGTAACTCAATATTCTGAACTAGTATAGTTTCACAACTATCAAGAAGTGTCTGGAAGCCGTGAAGATAACTACACAACAATGATGGTGGATCGGAACCAATACAATCTACCCATACTAACAAGGAGCCTAATATTTCAATCCTCCTCTTAAAGGACAGATCAGGAAATAGCGACCCCAAAATAAAGATTAGCAAGGGCGCCTGAATCTTATCGCCAGTTGTATCCTCTGATTGTTTACCACACCGGATAATTTCAAACAATTCTTCAAAACAAAGTAACTCAAAATCACTGCACTCAGTTATATGACCCAATAATTTTTCATCATCACTTCTCTTCCTTAAGAAGTAGGAGATCAGTGGCTTCATTAGACACAGCACGGACTCAAGGAATGCCACATCAGTATAAGAAGCTCTACAAAGTGACACAAGAATGTGCACTACCCTTGGCATTTCAGGAACAACAGCCTCCAAGTGCTCTGCAACAATTGACTCAAGTAAGTAGAAAACAACAGCCTTCGCATTAGCTGCAATATTTCCTCTCAAACAGCTAACTCCATTTGCAACTACAAGATGCTCCTTAATGCTTTCAAGATAAGGCCACAAGCACATCTCAGAAAACCAACAAAGAACATCTTGTAATGCACTTTTGGGGAGACATTTTAACTGCAACCCAACAGCTTCCAAAATGCTTTCTCCAAATGCACAGAACAGTTTGCTCATGCTTGGAAAGAAGAAATGTAGTTCAGGAAGTAAAATCTGAAACAGTTTACTCATGCTTGGTTGATCTGACAGCGCGGTTTCCTTCTTAAGAACCAAGTAGTTATTGCAATCAGCTTGTTCAATTTTAGCAGATTTGACCTTCTGAGTTGCAACACCATCCATCAAAGAAAGTTCATCCATGAAAATTGACAGCAAAGATGTAAGCTGTGAGAAATCAGAGGCAAGAAACAGCCTCTCATTTAAATATTCCTTGGCATAACGAGACACTGCCATCCATCCAACAAATCGAGGGAGTGGACTAGAAAACCTGGAGAATTCTGATATCTTATGCATCCATGCGGATGGAGGAACTAAGCTTCTAAAACGAAAACCATCTCTTTTAATGCTGACAAGTTCTCTAGTATTATCACTGCCAGATGAAGCCAGAACTAGCTTCTGGAGAAGTGCCCAATGTCTTCGTAGGCCATGTAGTTTTATCCTATCAAAGTTCTTATCCCCTGCATTAACAGAATGGTAAAGACACGCAAGCTGTCCATTGAGGTTTTCAGCGGACTTCAATATGATATCAATCACATCCTCTGGCGGACAAAATAGGTCAGTTGCTGAGTGCAACAAGAACAACAAGCTCTGGAGAAGAATTTCATTAGACGAGTGCCCTTTCCTTCGGAATTGCTTCATAATAAAGTGACAAAGCATAGCCTGGTTCCTCCTGACCAAAGTTACAGCATCAGCAGAGTGTGTAGCATCTGGTGAAATTTTTATAGATTGCTTGCCATCTTCAGCATCATCTGGATAAGCTTCCCCATCAGGTATCTTTTTCTGGTATTCACAGTCAAATCTTGCAGCTTGCAGTAGTAAATCTAGAACAGCTTTATCTCGCTTGTTCTCCAAATTATAGATTGTCACTAGATCTAAATCTTTCACACGCAAATCTTTTGACCCAAAGGAAACATTTCCTTGTATCAACTCTGAATGGATACATTCAATTCGATCCAGAGGCTCTGAGTTACACCGGATATCCAAGAGAAAAAATGGACTAACATAGCATTCTGCAGCTAACAGCAAAGCATCAATTCCGGCATTATGCCCCTCAAGTGTAGGTTCTTGTTGCATGCATAGATTCAGTGCTAGGCGCTGAAATTCTAGAGCTCTTAATTCACAATCATGGTGGTTCACCAGCTGTAGATAATCAGCCTGTGCATCGTAGTAATCATCGGCAACAATATTATCAAACTGAAAAAGGCCAGCTGATAATTTCTCGTTGCTTTTTCTGCCCTCAGGGATGTTCAAATCTGTACTTATTTTATCATGGCCTTTTCCTTTCAAAGTATTTGTCAACTCAGATAGCTTCAATTCTTCAGGAGCAAATAAATAAGTGCACTGTTCAAAACTTTCTGCCCTAATGGTTGTTTCAGATGAATCTCGCCCATCAACATCTTCAGGGTTGCAGGAATGTGGTGCTGGATAATTCGAAACAGCCAAAGATACTTGATCAATCTCAAGCATTGCACCTTTGCAGAGGTCAACGTCAGGAGGGAGTGGCATATGCGGATCCAAGATAGAAAGAAGTACACTGCAAGTAAAAAGTTAGATTTAGCATGTTTTACCAGCACACAAAACAGTTTTATGATAGAAAGATGCTTCACGCATTATGCCATCACTTGCATGCACATACTAAATCATTTCAAAAGTTGGGTGCAGTACTTATGTGTCCTACCAACTCAGTTCATGGCTTCATAAACCATTCGAAAGTTTAAAGGGCAAATTGGCCCTTTTAAATGTTAGGGGGGCCAGTAAGTTTTGTGTGAAAGTGTGGGCCAAATTTTTGAATTAGCCCAAAAGATATTGTTGTTACAAAAGGTACAAAAGTTTGACCGCATGCTTCCATGGTGACATAAAATTGTGACCAGAGGAGTAAATATATTAAATAATGATAAGAGTACTTTGGTTCTCATCAATCATAAAAGGTTATTACTCAATATAGTGAAAATTTATGTTAAACCTTTCTAAATACATATTGCTTTACAGACCTTGGGGCAACAGCACCTCGCCGCCATTCAAGTTCCAAAGAAGGGAGAACAGCAGGACTCTTTGCTGCTGTACGAATAATATTTAAGGCAATATCGCAAGCTCTTGCCTGCTTCTCCAAAAACATAGCAGAGACACCACCAAATGCTACTCTGTCTTTCATGACACTTATAGAAGGATCAATAAAAGGATCTAGCATCTCCAGAATGAAAAGTAACTTATGCTTGACTTCCTGAAAGTAGTCCAAGTTTACAAGATACAAGTTAAGGAAGCAAAAGAGCAATCAACGTAAAAAAAAATCCCTTTCAGGAAAGGAAACATAAGTTTACTTTATATTCTGTGAGCACATCATCCATATGCCCAGATATGGCCAATGCAACATACTTCAGTGCTGCACGAGAACGAGGAAGAGACTGACCAACTCCCTGACCAACATTATAAAGAAATCAAGTCATTTGTTTGCCACATAAATATGGAGAAATCATAATACAAAGTCCTGCAGCAGTTTAACAAAACCAATAGTCGAGGTTGATTTAGGGTGGTGTAAAGTAAAGTCATTGTATTCATGATTGAGTGCTAATACATTATGATCAACTTTGCTTGAATAACTGATTATTTCATCTCAATTCTCAAACACAGGAAAGCAAGCTACACTACCTTCACCCAATAGTACATCCCTTCAAGAGTAGTGACTAAAACAGATATAAAATTAAATTGAAGCATCATTTTGTTTATTTGTTAGGTATAGTACAAAAGTGTAAAGTCCTATAAAAGTATGGTAGGATACCAAATATGCCAGATTGCATGCATCAAAGGCTAACGTGAGAATTTTCCCAGCACTGCTCTTGTGGAGTACGTTTCCAATATGCACATACCTGGATAACACCCAGGAGATCCTCCACAAGTTCCACTGCAAGATCTACCTGTTTTAAGAGTATATAAAGTCACAAAAAAGGTATGAATAATAGAAAACCATAAGTGTGGACAAAATCATAAAAGGAGACCTTTGCTGTGATCGTGGGTACCCATGGTGACAATGGTCCCCTGCACAAGTCAAGCAAAACACAGGCTGCTTTTGCCTAGTAGTGAAAATAAGATAAGAGTCAATGATTTTGTGAAGAAAGAGATACTTTTACAGCAGAGAGTTGTATAACGAACATGTGATGGCAGGTAGGATGAAAGATAACCAGCACAGGCTTTGAGAAGAGGATGAAAAACTGATGATGTTACTGACATTGTAACAATCTGCAGCAACATATAACTGGAATGGTAAGTGATGTCAATAACACATGCAGAAGATAACAAATCATATCAATCGAGGTACCTGGGAAAGAGCATTATGAACATTTGGGTGAATCCATTGGCTAAAACAATCATCAATCTGTTCAGCAGGACCAGGATTGACTGGAGGACGAAGTGCTACAAAACATACAAGAGCAACAGCATATTAGCAATGAAAAGATTAAGCAAATGCGTGCATGTTGTATGCTCATGCATTTGCAGGTAGGACTGCCCTTTTGTTAGGAAGGGTGCAGTTGGCTATCACAATCATCTTTAAGCCTCAGGCGCTCAGAAACTGAGAACTCACAGGATAAAATCTCAGAAAATCCACAAATAAACAACATTTAATGGGACTCAAACCGTGACCTTTAGCCACACGACACGGCTGTCCAACTGGTTGGACTAGCCACCGGCCACGTAGGCATGCCATCACTTAAGTGTGGGATAACATGTGCTTAAGCATGTGGGAAGGTATGGGTTATTTGGTAGCCAACGTTCTTATCTGTTCACAATTCTGGCCATTTTCATTGAAGAGTAGTAAAAGAAGCTAAGAAAGCATAAGTATATGCAATCCAATCAATACCTGGAAGAAGTGCTTGAACAAGTGGTAAGACAGACCACATGTCTGAAGTAATTTCAGCAAGCTTGCAACATAGCAGAGGCTACAATTACAATCAAGTACTCAAGTTAGTGTTTTAGAATAGAATAAATCTATCTGGACCCCCAACTATTGTGTTTGTCTGAAAAGCAACCCCCAACTACAAAACCGGGTAACCAACCCCCCTCAACTGTCAATACTGGGTATTTTAAAACCCCCTAAGGCCATTTGAAGCCAGTTTTAGCTCAGATTGTATCTAAGTGGATAGATGTAGCTGATTTGCCGCCCACATCCACGCTGCCGTCATGGCCTCGCCTCCGTTGGGTCAAGAGGCGAGGGTAGGCATCAAGGTGGCATTGTGGCCAGAGAGGAGAGACAGACATGGATGCCATGTGCCTGTCGATGTATGGTTGGTTTTTTTTTTTTTTTTTTTTGGGGTGTTTACTCGGTATTGATAATTGAGGGGGTAAGTTAACCGGTTTTGTAGTTGGGGGTTGATTCTAGACAGACGCAACAGTTTAGAGGGGTCGAAAATACTTATTCCTTTAAAATAAAACAGATGGTACATGCATAGAAATTGAAAGATATAAGGATGAGATAACATAAGAAAGACAACCTGTGATGCAGCTGCATATAGTACATGAAGAATGCCTTCTTCAACAGCAGCAATATCCAAAATATTCAGAAAAGAGCCATCAAAGTGATTTTCCGATAAGCTAAATTCTTCTCCAAACAAACTAGAGTAATCTGTACAAAGTACTAGGCTGGAAGCATCACTTTTAGGAATATCATCAAAGACTTTACTCGAAAGCAGGTCACCATTGTTAAGGGTATTAGATATTGTCTCGTCTAACAATGGCTCAGGCTCCAAAAGTTTTTGCAGGATCTTTGATGCCTAAGTTCCAAAGAAGCAAATGTTGGGAAAAATCCTCTGAGAGGGAAAAGTACATGGTCAAAGAAGAAGAAAGATGTTCAAAGATCATACTCGGTGGCAAACAATGCCAAGGGTTTTGTCTTTGTGTGCTTTCCTTAATAGTAGTAAAGCTGTTTCAGATCGAAATGCCAGCAAGCATGAAGCAGGCTGAACAGAAGATGGACTCCGTGATCTCCTAGGCTGTGCCTGGAAAAAAATAAAGAGTTTAGAACATTAAAATCAGGACAAATTAAGAGTGCTTCCATGCTCCCCGATAGAGCAACGCATACAACCTAAATAAATGTAGTTAGTAATCATGTACTGCTGATCAACCACCTTAGCTTCTCTTTGTTAGATATGTATTATAGCTGTGTATTTACCATGTTGTGTAAAGGATTTTCTGTATATATGTCATACCTGTACATGTATATATACTGGCACATTGGCCTCATGATGAATACAAACGTTATTCATAACATGGTATCAAAGCAAACCTAAGGTTTGTCGTCAAGCCGCCATTGATTCATCTTTCAGCCACCGCTTGGCTTTCCCATCTCAACTGCCGCGCTTGCCGTTCTTCGCCTATCTCCACCGTGCACGCCGTCGCCTTGCAACCGCCGCCTCCCGTGAGGCTTTTCCCATTGCTCGTGAAGTTGTCTGCCTCCTCAACGCACTTGGGCAGCCGCCCATCGCTCGTCGACCGCCGCCTCCCTCGTGAAGTAGCTGCCTCCTCATCGCGCCTGGGAGGCCACCCATCGCCTGCCGCTTGTCGACCACCGCCCCAGGACATCACCGCTCCAGGCCGACGTCGTCTCCGACCACCGCCCCGGACCGTCGCCGCTCCGGCCGCCGTCGTCGCTCCGACATCACTGCTCCGGCCGCCGGCAGCCAGTCTCTCTCTACCTATTGTGTTTTTCTTGGTGGTTCTCTCATTGCTTAGAAGACTAAGAAGCACACAGCAGTTTCTCGTTTGAGTGCTGAGTCTGAATTGCGAGCTATGGCTTTGTTGGCTGCGGAGGTTACTTGGCTACGGTGGTGTTACTTGAGGATTTTGATGTTTTTGTTTCTACACCGATTCTTTTTTTGTCTAACAGTACAGGTGCTATTAGCATTGCTAAAGATCCGGTGAAGCATAAGCTTACAAAGTATATTAGTATCGATGCTTCCTACATACGGACACAAGTGCAGGACCAGCTTATTGCCCTTCAGTGTGTGCCCTCAGAGCTTCAGTTGGCAGATTTCTTCATAAAGGCACAGACTAGAGCCCAGCACAACTTCTATCTCTCTAAACTTCGTGTTGTTGATCCACCATAAGTTTGAGGGGGTGTTAGATATGTATTAAAACTATGTATTTACCAGGGTTACAAAAAGCGCTATTAAGCGCATGCTTGTGTGTTGAAGCGTTCTGTGACGGTCGCGTGGCGTTGGGGTATCGGCTCCCGGCGGTGCGACCGCCGGGCGAAAAAGTGGGCGCGAGGCGGCGGAGGCGGAGAAAAGCGCCATGAGCGGCGCCAGCCGATGTTGGGCGGGAGGGATCTGGCGGGAGCACGATTCAGCCAGGCGCCATGGAGGACAAATTGCTGCGGCGGCGAGGGGATAAAGCGGCGGGGATAGGGTTGGGAACGAGACTTACTGCCGCCGGGACCGAGGTCGAGCTCGTCGACCTCCTCGTCTTCTTCTTGTCGCACACCCACGCGTCGTGACCCCGAGGCCCAAGCTACTCCGTCTCCTGCATCTCGTGGTCGCCACCCCGATCTCCGGCGCCCCACCTCTGGGCCTCTTCCCAGCGTTCGGCAAGGTGAGCTCCTCCGCTTCTCTTCTTCAATCTTTGCCCTCCCTCCTCTGGTCCTCCCCCCTCCCTCCTCTGCTTCTCCAATATATGCTCCTCCCTTCTCCGGTTCTCCCCCTCCCTTCTCCCTCCTCCCTCCTGATGTGTGCTAGGCTGCTAGCTGGTTTGAGACTTTGAGTAATGAGCTATGAACTGATATAGGTGTGCACATGTGCAGTCTGCAGTGCTTGTAGCTTTACTTGCAACTCTGCATTTGATTATTGTGCATCTGGATTAATATCTTGCTTTGCCTCTGGATTGCAGCAAACTATGATATATTGTCCTTCCCTGCATATTATATTGTGCTCCTGCCTCTGGATTGCTCCTTATTGTACAGATTAATAGCTGTATAGAATATTGCTATGTCTATGCCTAATTCGATCTTCGATGATGGCACAATAACAGAAGGGTTCATTAATTGTGTTGAGACTCTGTACCTCAGCCCCTTAAATATTTATGTTCCTGCATTGCTTTGTTAAATGTAAAGTAATTATCTATTCCTTTCAGCATCTTGGTGGAGACTATGGAACTGAAACACCAGCTCTACAAAAGATGGCTATGAGAATCCTTTCACTTACTTCAAGCTCTTCTGGTTGTGAAAGAAACTGGAGCATTTTTGATTTGGTTAGTCACTTAATCTCTAATCTCAAATCTGAATATTCAATTTAAACTCTAATCTCCATTCTCCAATCTGATTTGGTTATGTTCTTATGTTTTATTTGTAGATACACACTAAGAGAAGAAATAGGCTAACTACAGCCCGCCTTAACTCTCTTGTCTTCATACAATTCAATTCCAAACTCATGACCAAGAGACAAAAGATCAAGTCAAAGAAGATTAGTGATGTTCTCCTATCTAGTGCTGTCACCGAAGCTCAAGGTTTCCTGTTTGATGGTGGAGATGAGTGTGCAACGGTTGTCTATCAGGATGAAGAAGAAGAAGAAATGCCCGGTACAGGGATACCTTGGTCTGTTATTGGAGAAGCAATGGGAGCAGGTGAACAACTTGAGCTGCGTCGAAGTTCAAGAATAAGAGAGCTCTATGCAGAAGAGGAATTTGAGTCTGAAGAAGAGGAATTTGACAACGAGGATGACATGGATGAAGATGAATATTGAGTGGGCTGGAATGATGGCATCTTTTTGTTATGTTTATCTATGCAATGGGATTATGCAATCTGCATTGCCATCATTGATGTTTTACCTTTTGTGTCATGAGCTCATGAGTGGGCTGTGATGTTTTATCTTTTAATTCTGAACTAAGTAGGACCTTAAACCATGATTTATGAACTTCATATGGAATGTAATGTTCTTATGATCAACAACAACTAAGTTGCCATGTTATGTGTTATTTGTCATGTTATGTGCTGTTACTTCATTGTTCTTACAATTATTATTCACTTTATCAATCATTTGATAACTGATAAGCCTATTACATTTTTATCATATTTCTTCAATGAATCATCCTTTCAGCAGATTGCCAAACTCACATAGTTCACTTCTGCTATTCTGCAAGTAGAATTATTTCAGATTTCCACAATTATAGCATTCAGACTTGCTACAGTACAAAATGCTTAAGCACGCTTAGGAACGCTTAAGCTCTAAGCAGTGGGTCACCGCTCGCTTAGCGCTTAACGCTTTTTGTAACCCTGGTATTTACCCTGTTATGTAAGGGGTTTCCTGCATATATACCATACATGTGGCTGTATGTGTATATATGCTAGTCTATTGGCCTCATGATGAATACAAGCGCTAACACTCTTATTGGTTTAGGTGATGATTTTTTTAAGGAGCACAGAGATGCTTTCCATAAAATAACATAAAAAGGATGCATTCCTTGTATTATAATCTTTTTGTAAAAATACAACTTATGGCTCCATAGTTTGAATAACAGAACGGAACACTAAAATAAGTTGTCATTTCTTAATTCTCATGCTATCGAATCCACAGAGTAATAGGCCTTCTATGAAGGTAATCTTACATTGAAAGGATCAGGAACTCAGCATACAAGAAATTCGGTGCTTGGCATTATAGCTACGTGGCAGAGCACAGGCAGTGGGACCCCAGGTTCGAAAATCCTGATGCTAACTGGTAACTTGGCAGTCATCCCGTACAGGACCTGTTTTTCCAAAGTCGACCATTTGAATTTAATTTAGATTTTAATTTTTTTCAATCATCACGAAACCAGTTACCGCCAGAACCATTCGATTCCTATTTCTAAACATAAAATGGTCTCACTTGGAATACCAGACTAGGCTGGTCGTTTACCAGTTCCGATCAGAAACCAGTGCCAACCCACCAGCATGAACTACTCCTGTTCTGAATTTGTAATTCTTGAACAGGATTGTCGGACAAAAGATGGAAGTAGGACTGACACACCAACCATTTGGCATTAAGGAACTACAAATGTCGAAGATACGAAGCTTTGGCAAGAAATCAATGAAGTGATCAGATGGCAGTATTTGGTGTTTCATTACCTACAAGGCACGCTCTAAGAAAAGACTGTACCATACTACCATGTGATAGGACAAGATTACTGGAAGATTCTAGGTAACATTGACCTGACTTAACACACTCCAACAGAACTTCAACAACACCTAACAAAGAGAGATTAAGCTTTGTGATTTGAACTTTTAGCAGTTGCAAGAATGCAACCATAAAAACCAGCTACCTCAACAACACCATAGAAAAAATGGATCCTGTAAATAGCTGCTAGTTCCTGTAAAAAAGGTAAGCTCCATCGCAGGGTGGATATGCCATATGCAATCTTTTGAAAACACGGAAAAGAGCCAGGTGTGCGTACTATGTAATCAAGCCTTCAGCATATATCATAGTTCTCACTTTTCACACTTATAGCACATTGCAACAACTGGAAAAGCAGGACAGACTTGTGTGGAAAGAAAAATTACATGCCTCAAAGTTTGACGAAATTGTTGGAGTTGACACCAGACTACTTCTCAGGGTATCTGAATCGGCAGAGGAAATCAATGTTTTTGTAGCATCCCTGTAAATTTAGGACACATTTCAGACGACATTGCTGCCACGCAGGTGGGTGCACGCACGTGTTCACAGCAGCGCACACACATAATGTATCCAAACTATAAATGATGACAGGCAAGGAAGCAAAACAATCATGTATCACGATTCCAACTGATATATTGTTGCACGCTGAACAAGGAACTCGCACCTTTCACTTATAAGGTGAAGGATTGGATAAAATGGGCCAGCAAGCAGAACCAAAAACCGTACAGTGCTCTCTGGGGTGTCTGCGATGCTAGTAAGGTCCGCCTGCACTACGAATAGCAGATATACAGCAGACGGTTAAAGGGCAATTCCCCAATATGCATGGGGGATGGCATGTTACTAGGAGCAAGATTAACTTCACCTCAATCTGGGGCAGAAATGGCGGTAGCCTGCTTGCAATGTCTTTAAGTAACTACATTTACTTTGCGTTAGAAATTTATGACATGGTAAAAAAGATATGTTACCAAGACACAAAAAAAGAACAAGAAATAAAGTAAGAGACATATGGTACAGAAGCTATAGGACAAACCTGGAGATGCATATTGTGAGAAGCTTGTTTATGTGATGTAATTTGTGGTAATAAATAGTTAACTAGAGGTTGGAACTCAGGTTCCAGTCCAGGTACAGGGATTCCAATGAGCTGAACAGTGAAAGCAAGGATTGGAGATCAGTTCAGCTTAGTTTAGTAGAACAAAATACGGACAGTTAGAGAATCATGTGGAATACGTTAACAGAAAACTACAGAGCACAGGGCAAATCAAATCCATGTTTGTTGATAGTACTAGCAGCACTGCTTGTATTGGAAGAGAAAGCAATAGTGTAGGGTACCTGGATGAAGAAGATGGCAATGGGGCTGCCGCGCAAACAAGAGATGCGGACGTAACGGCAAGGGGTGTGGCTGGCGGGGTACATCATGTCGCGCTTGGGAGCTTCGCAGCGCGGGCGAACCTTGACGAAGGCATCGGGCTGAAACGAGAACAAGAAGAAGCAACACAGTCCATTGGAGTCCAATTTCCATTATGGAGGAAGGTGTTGAGAAAAGAGAGAAAAGCAAGACAGAGAGAGAGAAGACCTTGTAACGCAATCCGGCAGTGACCTCCCATTCGAGGACGGACTTGTTGTAGATGCGGATGTGGGAGAGAAGGCAGGGCTCCTGCAATCCAAGGGGAAGGGAAAGTGGGTAGGTGAGAAGAAGATGCCCTAACTGGGAGGAGCAGAAGCAGAAGCAGAAGCAGAAGCAGATGGAGATGGTACGTTGAGCTCTAGCAGGATCCACTCCTTGGTGTTGGTGGCGGTCGACCAGTGGGAGCGAAGGTCGGGCTCCAGCACGTTGGCCGCCTTCTGCGCCGCCGACTCGCGAGAAGACGCCTTCACCCGGAAACCCAGCGCCACCTTCCCCCCAGCACCATCGCTCCACTCCGCTGATGACGCCCCATGGCCACCCTCCCTCTCCGGCGGCGCCACCGCCGCCTCCATATCTGTCGCAACGTCACAGGAGGACCAGACCAGACCAACCAGAGGCAGCGGAGGGAGACGACGGCCCAGACGGAATGGATATTAGGCCGCCGATACCTTCTTTCCTGTCGTCGGCGGCCCACTATGCTCTCCAACTCGTGGCCTGGCTGAGTGCAATTTTGCTTCGGCTTTTGTGATAGCTTTGATATTAGATACTAATAAAATTGTTTTTCACTTAGCAACTCTAGATGTTATCAACTAGTAATAGTCGGTTGCTACTAAATGTAGGTTTCACTACCTAGTTGCTAGCAATTAGAAAACATGACATGTATTTCTGGCAGCTAGCAAATTTTCGCTACTAGAAATTATATATTTCACTACGTAGGTGTTGGTAAAGTAGTAACTATACATGTTAGTAAATATCAACTCTAGGTGTTAGTACACTATCAAACTCTTTAACTCTATGTTAGCTGCTTGGCCTTTTCATAGGGCTTGCTTTCTCTGCCATGTTATTTGATACATTAGTTGCCAACTCTACATGGTTCTTGCTACATTAGTAGCTATCTTTACATGTTACTCTTCATGTTAGTTGCTAAGATCTCTTCATGACCATTGTTAATGATTTGTGCAATTACTAATGGTAGCTCTACATCTGTACATTAGCTGAAAGTGGGACTGTGATTAAAAAAAATCCGCCACCTCTCAAAAGATGTGTGGCCATGGATACGGCGAGCGAAGTAGGATAGGAGGATGAGAACGGCATTATCATGGCGATTCTTTTCTTTCTTTTTTTTGTATTGCTGAAGAGATATAATAGTTTTTTTCTTCATGACCATTGTTAGTGTACTACTGTTAGTACTCCATAATGCATTGCAACACCAGACTGACAGCAACATATAACCAATTCGACCCTTTTGGGCAAGGAATAATACGTAACAATCATTATCTTATTTCAATCACAGTACCAAGCTACAACCAGTACAAATGGACACATATTGTATGGACAATGGAGTAACTTACAGTTGTCTCTTGCTATTATTAAATAATTCACCAAACTTTACCTCCATTAAATGTTCACAAAAAAGAATTAATTTTGTTATTAATGGCAAGAGCGCTATCTGCTGGATCCTATACGGAGTATTACTCATTTTTATTCATTTTGATAATTATGAACCTTGTTGTATTAGAGTGTTCATCTTTCAAGTCTAGTGCATGACGAAGTGCCTTTGCTTTTGCATTGCCTGAGATCATGACCAAATTTGAGCTTGTTTTCTTTGGATGCCCTTCCCTTGAGCAGATCTATATATTCCTATTTTTTTCCCCGGCCGGATTTTTCTTCTCACTGTTGACTCTGCTTTCCTGACCAAAACTTTTTCTGGCAGATTAGGAGCTTCTCCTTGTCTGCCTTGTGTTCGGTGTCATGCTTCTCACAGCTCCATCTCATTCCTTTGGCGATGGCCGCTACAGAGTCCAGAAAGTAGGTATTCTCCCGGATTATCGCATAACCAGTTGGACGAAGGATACGGTCCATCTCCAGAAGTACAAACTTGGTGTCACATCTGCAATGATGAAAGTGTTACATCAAACTAGTATGCACAAGGTATGAACTGAGAGTAGTACTGATTATTCTGCAATGGCTTATTACCTGTGAGACTCTGCGGTAAACAAGCCGTCAAGATGCAACAGATCATATGTCCGTGGATATGTAGAGAACGCCTCACACCAGTCGTGATTGGTGCCAATGAGTCCTCTGTCGTAGACCACGCCGAGAGAATTGGGGGCATACGAAGAAACAACATTCATGACCCAGACAGGATCTTTGACGAGATTGGCTGCAAATCCTCCGTAGACCGTGTTCATGTCCATGACATTCCTAACCTTGTCGCTCCCCAGCGCAGGGAGCAAGGACTTGTAGTGCTTGACCCTGAGCTTCCACATGGCGTCGTCGTGCTTGAAGGCGGTGGCGCTGCTCCCGGGCACAACGGAGACGCGCTCCGGGGCGACGCTGAGCCGCTGGGGCCATTTGGGGGTGGCGTTCAGGCCCAGCTTCCTGTACCTGGTGCTGGGGGCGGTCAGGCAAGAGCGCATGGGAACGTACCAGGCGGCGTCCGGGTCGACGCTGTCGTCGCACTTGGGCGGGGAGGAGACGGGGGTGAGCTTGTCGTAGCAGCTGGCCGTGTCGACGGACTTTTGCCAGACGGCGATGTCGCCCTTCTTGGCGTAGAGCCTGAAGCACATGCCGGCGAGCAGCCTCTTGAGCCGGTCGAAGTCGGCCTTCTGCGCCTCGGCGGTGGTGTTCCATCCGTGCCAGCGGTTCTCGTAGTTGATGGGCGGGCCGGAGAGCACCCAGAAGCCGCCGGGCCGGAGGATGCGGTGGATCTCCAGGAGGTAGAGGCCCCCGAACTCGGCCCACGGGATGAGGCACCGGGAGCAGTGCGCCATGTCGAAGGAGCTGGACGGGAAGGGCAGGCGCTGGGTGGAGATGATGCCCAGGATGGCCGGGATGCCGCGCTCGAGCGCGAACTGCACCTGCGCCTCGTGGTTGTCCCTCGGCGCCAGGGACACGGTGAGAATGCCGCGGCCCAGCAGGTCGCCGCCCCAGCTCGCCACCCCGCACCCCGTGTCGATGGCGGTGCGCACGGTGCCGTCCTTCATGCCGGGGATGAGGTCGGCCATGAGGTCGGCGTAGGCTCCCACGCCGTTGGGGAACATGGTGCCTCCCCCCGGGAAGCTGAACCTGTCGCCTTCCTTCCTCAGCCAGTGCTGGTTGGACTTCTGGCTGTTGATCCAGTCGTACGGCACGTTCCTGTACCAGCACTGCTCCTTGCTCTTGGGCCATCGGATGGGCGCCTTGTAGCCCTGCGGAGGCGGCACCAGGCACTCCTTCCTCTCCGGCGCCGGCGGGCAGTGCCGCTCCATGAAACTCAGCCGGTAGCTGCCGTACTTCCTCCACCGCTGCAATCATATATATACATACGCAACAAGCACCCACAAATATCACATATATATATACTTGCATGATGCAACAATCGACGAGTCAAGGAATGGCGAGCGTGTTTGTTTGTTACCTTGGGATCGGTGCATGGAGTGTAATCCTGGTAGTCGGCGGGGCACTCGGGGAAGACGACGGCCTTGGCACGGAGCGGAGCAATGGAATTAGCTTGATGGGGGGTGGTGGTAAGCGGAGTCTGGATCGTCGTCGTCATCTGGATGCCTGTGGCGACGTCGAACAAGCTGCGACCGGTGCTGTAGACCCCGCCGAGGTAGAAGGAGAAGGCGCACAGCACGATGAACATGAGTGCCACCGGCACAGCTCTCGACCCGCTGCCGCCGCCACCAGCCTTCTCGGGCTTTGCTTCCTTGCTGTACTTCATGGCGCCTGGACGACTCAACTCTCCTATATATATATAGGCAGGGCAGGGCAGGGCAGCAGATGTATGTATGGATGGATGTCGGCAGGGCCCAAGACGAAGGATTACTCCATTAGATAGATACAAGAACCCTAATCAATTAGGCAGCAGCATCGGCAATAGATCTTCCCTCTGCCTCGAGTAGGAGGAGCAGTTTTAAAGAGGGGAAGAGATCGAGACGCACGATACGATGGTTTAGGGTTAGGCGCATCTTCCATTGAAATCTCAGCACGTAAGTAGTGCAACTTGGCCGATGCAGTGGTACTCGACCGACCGGTCAACTCAACGCGGCGCAATTGTACACCAGTCTTTCTTCTTCTTTTTTTGAACATTTCAACCCAAATCTAGCGTGTGCAATAGAGTATTGCCTTGGAGATTTTGTTAGTGCCTAATATACAGTAGCACAAGCTCTAAATTAGTACAGTAGTACCGTACAAGTTAGCCTGTGGTAGTGGTTCTGCCCCACCGCCACCCACCAAATGTGTCTCCAAACTCATACTAGCAGCGGTTTTTTATATTGGTTTCTATTATATCTTTTGGATCGGTAAAAATCACACGTGAATTTCTGTTACTCTGTAATCTCTCGTATAAATAGCCTAAAAGTCACAAGCCGCAGCCAAAAACCACAAGTCGCAACCAAAAAGAACAGGTCCATCGGCTGCTAGCAGCTAGTTAATCAAAGTGTTTGTGGGCTATCTAAATATCATGGGTTTGGCGGATTGCATTTAGCTAGTGATGGAGTGAGTGCGGCTGCGACGAACTCCACCAGCCGCGACGACTGAGTTTGACATTTATTGAGTGCAAATAAATATGTGTAATCAGCGCACTGCGACTGACCCTAAATCGATATTCCTGAGATGCAATTCCTGAGGATGCATGGTTTGCTGGTAACCTGTCGCCCTCCCTCCAGTTGTCCCGGTCGGATCTCGATCAGCATTCGATGATCAGCATGCTACCTACACAAACGATCATCGAGCACTACAAATTAGGGCTACTAGCTAGCTACTCCTTGGAATCTCACGATCGATCAGTGGCTGCGACTCTTTACATTCTGTCTTGTAATTTTCTTTTGAGACGAATTTTGTCTTGGATTTTACTCCGTGAAGACAACTCATGGAATGAATGTTTTGTCTGGGATTAATTGTGAAGGGTCCAGCGTGCGAGGGCAGCACCATGCCTGGTCTATTTGGGCTTCACATCAATTAACCAACCCATCGGGCCGTGGCTTATGGTGGTGTTCAGTTCGGCTTATTTTTTGTGGTTTATGGCTAAAAACACATGGTGGTGAAAAAAACATCAGTATGTGACGAGGCTAATTCAACATAATTAAATTTAAAAAATTGAAAAATATAAAAAATTTGTTAGCCCATCACAGACAACGCAAACGAATACGGGAAAAAAAAGAACCGACAAAAAATCTCAAAAAAGCCAAAAATTCAGAAAAAGACGAAATTATGAATAGTGCAAAAATAAACCAAAAGCCAGAAGCTCAAGCCATATTGAGCGGTGTATATTCGTTCAAATTAAAGTGCATTTCTTTCCCTCTCTCTCTCTATACACCTCTCTCAACAAATTAAACCACGAATTACGATAATCTCATTTGGTGAGACCTCCTGCCGCTTGTCCTGGCAGAACTATGTGCACTTGGCCGTCTCCCTCCACTGGCTACCGAGACTTGCACCGCGGACCTTCTTTCCCTGTTTCGCGCCGTTGATGGCTCGATTGGCTAGGTCTTCTCCAGATCGGGACTACCTCAGGTTCTAGGTGCGATTCTCGATTTAGTCTTGTACATTTGTCACGTGGGCCTTGTGAACTAGTTATTGCTTTTGTGGGTCGAATGATTGAGATAAGCCTATGTGTGATGTGTTAGTTGTGCTCTTCTTCCTCATGAGCTAAGTCTTCAGGGGTGGCTAATAGCACTAAGCTTGTCGGCCGGCCGATCGCGGGAGGGGGGGGCTTCTTCCGACGAAGGGTAGGCTAAAGCCTCACTAGGCCCCGTTAGATTCATCCCTGTGCATGAGACGGACACCATTGATGGTACATCTGGTCCTTGAAGCTCGAAGTGGTGGTAGTCCATAGCACCAATGAGGAGAGAAGAAGGAATCCACAGGAGATGTGCGTATACATGATGCTGACGTCACACCAACACAATTCACACTTACCCTACTCGTAGAACACTATCATTTGTAAGTTGATATCATATAGGTTTTTTTTGGCTTAAAGTTGGCTTATGTTTATGCTATCTACAGTAACTAGCTTTTTAAATGGTGCGTTTTTGTAAGACGGGGTCGATAGAAAAATTATATTAAAAGTGTGCTGATTTCAGCTGTACGGGTCAAAATCGCATGCGACTATTTCTCTCTGCACACTACATCTTATGAACAGTTATAATTTAAATATTTAAACCACAAGATATCAGCCTAAAAAACCCACCAATTACCACTAACACATGGGGTCTTACGATGGCCGGATGATCTATTGCATGCCTTTGTTTTTTGTTTTTTTTTAAAATGGAGCTTTGATACATTTTGTGTTTGATGTGGAAAAGGAAAGAATGGCTACCTGCCGGCGGGTGGAGTCGTGAATCGGAAGAATACGTGCTGGCTGCGTTCGTGTTGGTGACAGGCGCAGTCGGAGTCAAAACCACCACCACCTCTCTCCTCTCCTCCCCTCTCTCGCGGCGTTGTCTCCCTCGTCTTTCCTCCTCACCTGTGCTGTGCTCTCCACGCGCGCGGCGCCAACCAGAAGAAGAGGAGAACAAGAGCTGCCGCTGCCTGCCTCATCTCCTTGTTACCGCTTCTTTCGCTCCAAATCGGAGGTGACTTTGTTTCGCTTAGCCTTCTCCTCCCCTCTTATCAGGATTTAGGATCAGGATGCATCTTTCTTTCTAGGGGAATTCGATCTAGGATGGGGTAGCTGTTGCCTACCACAGCAAGATTAAGATTAGAATCCACAACGAATGGATTTAGCCTTACAAGATTGCTGTGAAAATTTAATTACCTTACACAGTTCCGACCTACTGTAATATAATGCTTGTCTTGTTTCCCTTCTCTCGAATTCGTGTCGTATTTCCAGCCGGCGATCCCGACCTTCTCCACCATTTCAACAAAGGGAACCAACAATCAATAGGGGAAATTTGGCTGGGGGGTTGGTTGCTGGGTAGGTCTATGTGTGTATGTGCATGTACTTTTAGGTAGATCAATCAACACGGGGTAACAAATTGTTTAATCCAATCCAACCAGATTCACATGTAGGGCTTCCAATTACACCGAGAATTCCGCTCGTCACGCTTTAGGCTTGTCAACTAACTTTGTCTATTCTCGCAAAAAAAAAAAAAACTTAACTTTGTCTATGCAGCAGCTCAGTGTTAGGCTTCAAGCCATCCTTTTGTTCTAGTATTACCATTAATCTGGTTTATAGAAAAAATAACATTACCGTTAATCTAGTATGGGGTGTAGTTCACATGGTGATTAAAATTCCCTCAAGCCTCAACACCAAACTCGCATTCAACGAAACTGTATATCCACAACCTATCGTTTCCACTGGTGTTCAAAAAGATAGATTTTGTTGATTTCATAAATTAGTGGCACATCTATTTAGCACGAACCTGCCATGGTAGGGCAATTGACAGCATGATTTGTTACTGTTTCAGCATAAACCGTCTCTTGAATCACATTGCCCCCCAATATTTCTACACTCACAGGTTGGGTTGCTGGTGGCGTTCATATGGATCCCATTTTCCAAAGAGCTGTTAGTGACCCCTTGTGCTTGGAAGAGAATGTCGTCCAACAAGGAATCAAAAGATGCCCATTCCTGAGGAACATCAATGAGCCTACGAGTTTTTCCTTATCATCGGTTAATTTCCCTGTTCTTGTATGTCCTCTACCCTCCACCCCTCTTTATGGAATCATTATCATCTGGTTCTGAAAATTTGTATACTTTATGGATGTGATTGCTGAACTGTATCATTTGCTGATTGAAAAGGCAAGGGGAGCCAAGGGTCCAATTTTCGAAGATGGACCCAACTTTGACATGGCATTTCGAGTTTTCCACGGTAGAGATGGGATTGTTCCACTTTCAGAAGGATCCTTTCCACAGATTGAGAAGCCATTGCCAAAGCCCAATCCTGAATTTAACCCCTTGGCAGCCAAAGCAGCTACCATCAGTCTCTCAGCATTTGGAGGGTTTTTCAGCTTTGGCGATTTCTCAAATAAGCGCAATAAGAAAAACTCCAACAAAAAGAATCCCAACAGCCGCCCCCAGGTAATTTGTGGTTTCTCTTTGCTCAGACTTTTTTTTTAGATTACCGTGCTTGTTACTCTTTGCTATATCTTGTGTCACAATGTTCTGGTACCCTCTCGAAAGTTTTTTGAGACGAGACCAACTTTTAAGTACCAAAAGAAAGTAAAATTATACACGCTGGCACGCCACATATGATCTTTACGAACCGCCCTACATAGAGCAAACACTAAAACGAGCACGGAATAAAAAGTTCTCCATATACTTTGTCAAAGGAGCATACCATTCATTTATCTGATTTTGCTTTTCCCTGGCATTTCAGAATGGAGGTCAACCTAATAATCATGAAGCACTGAGCAACGAGTGGCTGGAAATGGGCCAATGCCCTCTTGCAAAGTCATATAGGGCATTAAGTGGTGTTGTGCCTCTTGTCGCAAAGATGATGACACCCCCAGCTGGTATGAAACTGACATGCCCACCTGCAGTGGTTGCTGCGCGTGCAGCACTATCCCGAACAGCCTTTGCAAAGGGGCTTCGTCCTCAGCCCCTGCCAACAAAAATACTGGTGATTGCATTGCTTGGTATGGCAGCAAACGTTCCCCTTGGCATCTGGAGGGAGCACACGGAGAAGTTTTCAGTGCAGTGGTTTGCCGCTGTCCATGCTGCGGTGCCTTTCATAGGGATGCTCAGGAAGTCTGTGCTGATGCCAAAGACAGCCATGGCCCTTACCATAGCTGCCTCAATATTGGGTCAGACAATTGGTTCAAGAGCTGAACGTATCAGATTGAAGAGGGCGGCAGCAGCAGCAGCAGCAAGATTAGCAGCAGAGGGCCATGGTGATACCGCTACCCGAATTAAAGTTCCGATGAGTCTGAAAACCGGGAGCTGCAGTGTTGTCCAGCTCTGGGATCCGCTTGCCCTCAAAGTTGAAAGCACCGTGGGTGCAGGTTCCCCAGTTCTTGTCGCAGCTGTTGGTGCCTTCGATTGATGACATGATTTGTTTCGATGACATGCTTTTTTTTTCCGACTATATCAACTTGTCTGTTTGTTGTATTCATTACTGTGTGTTCGTGTTTGTAAAGGATTACAGCCAGGTTACGTTGGATTCTTCTCACCATTGTTGTGTGTTTGGGACTGGGTAAATTGCAGAGAAAATACTTTTAGAAGACTACTGCTACTCTGAGAATAAAATATGCTTGAACTGAGAAGCGAGTGATATTGTCCTCGAAGTCGATCGACTATTTTCTTGTCACATTTAGCCATTTTTTGTGATCAAGCTCAACCGTATTTTGTGACGATCGACTATGATTGAGAATTGTAATTGAATGTAATTTGAGATGTAAAATTATGCACTTCGGACTGTTATACTGATGCAATATAGACTGCTAATATTTTTATTTGATTCCATGAACGATTTTAATTATTGTTTGATGGATGTAATTATTTGTTGTAAATGGATTACAACTATTTTACTTGTCTTGCATTGATTTGGATCATGTTGAGATGAGCTCATATTCGAGAAGTTGAAATTTGAGATGACTTGATTTTTTTTTTGTTAGACTTGTCTGGTGGAAAGTCCTTATTTATTCGGTCTGGTCTGCATTTTTTTTTTGAAAAAATCATGCACAATTTCATTATTCAATTGCTTAATTAATTTTATTGTACCCTTAATTTGGTAATTTAAAAGGATTAGAAAATGTGGGTTGTTACACATACACCCCATGATACATTGCTACCTTGTTAGCAGAAAATACAAGCACTTGTCCCGAGTTACAAGGAGCCCGATACATCCATAGCAATGACCTGCAGCTACTAGTTCACAACGAAGTTGGGAGTGAGTTGCTTCGTTGCTTCCTCTGTAACTTTGCTTAATTAGTTTGTGTGCGCAATCCTGTACGATAATATTGGTTTAAATTTTTTTATATAGAAGTTAATCATCATTCCAATTGTTACTTCCTCCGTAACTTTGCTTCTAAAGTTCTAACTTCTAATTATCTTGACAATAGTATATATATTATCACCTACACGTCTCGCTAGTCACTATATCGTTCGCAATTCACGTCAATTTTGGTAAATATAGTATTTATCAGTACCGTGCCAAAAATAATTAGAATTTATCGAAACCGAATCATATTTTTAAAATACTATATTTACCGAACTAACAGTACCGTATTTACCGCATATATGGAACCGAAAGAACGCCCTAGTGCTAGTGCTGCTGAGGAGGCGTACTTTTTCTCAGCGCTTCCACTTGAGGAAAACGACCAGTGCCATAGCCGGCCGGTCGCGCAGCGCAGGTAGCTTTGGTGAATCTTGAGGAGTGGATCAGATTTTGGGCGACGGCCGGCGGCGCGGCGGGGATGGGGGACGGCCGCGGCGGAGCTCAAGGTGGGACGAACCGCCCCGCATGGCTGCAGCAGTACGAGCTGGTGGGCAAGATCGGCGAGGGCACCTACGGCCTCGTCTTCCTCGCGCGCCTCAAGCAATCACATCCCCACGCTGCCGTTGGCGGTGGCCGCCGCGGCTCCCCCATCGCCATCAAGAAGTTCAAGCAGTCCAAGGAGGGCGACGGCGTCTCGCCCACCGCCATCAGAGAGATCATGGTAACCGACTCATCGCCCGTTGCTTCTACAATCCACCGATTTCCTCCCCCCCTACCGAACCCTAACAGTAATATTCTCCCTTGCGTTTGCCCTTGATTGCTTGCATCGCATCGCAGCTCCTGCGCGAGATCAACCACGAGAATGTCGTCAAGCTCGTCAATGTCCACATCAACCACGCCGACATGTCCCTCTACCTTGCCTTCGATTACGCCGAGCACGACCTCTATGTACGCAGCACCCATCTCTTCTCTTCTCCTACTTATCCCTGCTAGTGCTTCTTCATTCACATCAATCTTGTACTTGTCAAATTCAAATCCCCATGAGATGAGCATGAGCTACATCTGTCTTTCTTTCTTCAAGTTATTTAATGGAACAATTAACCAAACCGCAGGAGATTATCAGGCATCACAGGGAGAAGCTTAACCTTCCCATTAACCCCTACACCGTCAAGTCCTTGCTCTGGCAACTGCTTAATGGCCTCAACTATCTTCATAGGTATCGTCTATATCTTCAATTGACAAGATGAGTAATTTGTTTCCCCATGGTGCGGTGTCTAACCTAACATATATGGGATTTTTCTCTGGGCCATCCTATCTACTAAATCTGATTGACCTTAACTATCTTCCCTCCTGCAGTAACTGGATTATCCATCGAGATCTCAAGCCTTCTAATATACTGGTATCTTGTTACATGCTTCTTGCTGATATACAAATCTGTCCAATGTTGCTTCTTTCTCTTGCTGATTGTGCTGCGATGGTGTGCCCCAATAGGTTATGGGAGAAGGAGAAGAACATGGAATTATAAAGATTGCTGATTTTGGGCTTGCTAGGATATATCAAGCTCCACTAAAACCATTAAGTGAAAATGGGGTGAGTACCTTCATCTCCATGCCTGTTATTAAGCATACTCCTGTCCTGTGGTCCTATTTCAAGGAGTACAGGGAAAGGAAAGGATGGTACCTTGGTAGAGGAATGCCTAGTCATTTTGCCAAATTATTACTTGTATTCTCACTGTTTTGATAAACTTAAAGCTTAGACTTTGTATATACCCGTAAAATGTCTCCACATTTAGTTGCTCATCTGTTCTTTCGTCTTCTATTATATTCATGGGAGCATGTGGTGTGTTATCAATATCCGCTACGTATATGGCTAACAAAAAAAATTGCAGGTTGTTGTAACTATCTGGTATCGTGCTCCTGAGCTGTTACTTGGGGCAAAACACTACACAAGCGCTGTTGGTATCCTTTCAGGGAAAGCCAAAGCATATTCTTTTTACCATCTCTTTTTCTTCATTCACTCAGTTATCTCCTTAATCATCTCTAGATATGTGGGCAGTTGGTTGCATTTTTGCTGAATTGCTTACGCTGAAACCACTGTTCCAAGGTGTTGAAGCCAAAGCTACTCCAAACCCGTTTCAAGTATGGGCACTTACACTTAAGTAGTTACTATAATCATCTTGCTTTCAGATTAGGTCACTAGACCAAAATTGCCTGCATTACATTTTGTAGAAATTCTCCTCCATTTATGCCATTTTATTTATCTCACAGTTGATTTACACATGTCTTGTAGCTTGATCAACTAGACAAGATTTTTAAGGTCTTAGGTATGGATGCGTCGCTTCTGCTTCGGTGTTGTTTTATTGTATACTCCTTTTCAGATAATATACTCTTGTATTATAATAATCCAATTCTTCTGAAGGTCATCCCACGGTTGAGAAGTGGCCTACCCTTGCTAATCTTCCATCCTGGCAAAACGACCAGCAGCACATTCAGGGGCATAAGTAGTATGTCAAGACATTGTTGAGCTGCTCTAAGAAACCTGAAATATTGCTTTTATCATTCCTTAAGGCAGTCATCCCTCCCTTGCAGTGAGAACACAGGTCTTCATAATATTGTGCACTTGCCACAGAAGAGTCCTGCATTTGATCTTCTTTCGAAAATGCTTGAGTATGGCACTTGCTCTCTAGCCTGTTATAGATTCAACATAACATTGGTTGATGCTCATTTATTGCTTTCTTTTTTGTACTATGTGTTGATTTATCACCCTGGTATTCCTCTTGTTTCAGGTATGATCCTCGAAAGCGTATAACAGCTGCACAAGCTCTGGAGCATGAGTAAATAACTAAATAGCTTCGCATATACGTTGTTCCTTTTTTGCTTGGTTGGATGCTTTGTTTGTTTCCAGAATGTGTATAACCTGTTCTTTGCTGATGTGTTCTAGACTTCTAATAGTTTGCCTGAGATGTTTCGTTTAGCTTAAATGAAGATGGGCATTGTTTCCGTGCTGAAAAGTTGATGAAATCTGTCTAATTCTAATGCGGTGCTATTGGTGATTACAATTTGATGCATATACTCTTCTGAATACACACATTTCTTTGCTTAGGTACTTTCGGATGGACCCACTGCCTGGACGAAAGTAAGTTATGTGTGAACAGTCTTAACTGCCTTTACTTTCCTAAGAAACACCTCTACATCAGATGTTTGACATAGCATTTCCTTTAGAAAGTGAAGATAGTTCTCATCCTTCTGCCTAAAAATGTCTCTCTGGTCAGTGCGCTTTTACCATCCCAGCCAGGGGAGAAAATTGTGCCATATCCTGTTCGTCCCGTTGATACTACAACAGATTTTGAAGGAACAACAAGCCTTCAACCAACTCAACCGGTAACGCAGCTCTGTCTCTAGCTAAGCCCTCGTTTTCCAATGCCTGATTAATGGGAAGCTTTATCAGTGAATGTGCATATTCTCAAGGCAACTTAGATTTGTTCCTTGTAGCAAAAAATCATCACCCCATGCTGTAGGATACATTTTAATTGGTCAAACAAGTTAAATTATGGGCATCACAAGATTTGGTTCAGCCCCGATTTTGAAGGAACTTGGCTCTTTGTTAGCTGCAACACATTTGCTTGCAGTGTTGTAATGCAATGTATTTGTATTTCAGCCATCAGGGAATGCACCTCCCGGCAGTCAGTCTGTGGTACCGAGAGCCCTTCCAAGACAAATGCAACAGCCCATGGTTGGTATGCCAAGAATGCCTGGTGGTGCAAACATGGCGCCCTTCAATGCAGCGTCGCAAGCAGGCATGGCTGTCCTGAATCCCGGTAATATTCCAGTGCAGAGAGGTGCCGGTGGGCAGTCTCATCCGCACCAGGTATATATATATTCTCTTTCCTTGAAGGCTTGCTACTGCTAGTTGAAGAAGGCCTGTGATTTCCTTATTGAATTGAGGCATTTTTGTGCAACAGTTGAGAAGGAAGGCTGATCAAGGGATGGGGATGCAGAACCCCGGATATCCTCAGCAGAAGAGGCGGTTCTGACACCTCACCCCATCCCACCCTGGGTGCTGACTGTTTATTTAGGGAACACGACGTTGGTTATGTAAGCCAGTTGTTGCTGCTTGATTTTATCAGCATTTCAATGCGAATGTTGGTAATGTGTTGTAAAACATGAAATCACTGTGATTCAATCCTAGAGAAATAGGCCAAGGGTCCGGAATTGGAGAATGAATTGATCAGCTTATATAGAGCAATTACATTAACTCCATTGGTGAATGCGTAAGGGGACGTGATTGTCGGTCGGGTTTCGGGTCTGTTCTTTTTATCCGAAGCTGGCGGTTTTTGACTTCTGCTACAGTATCTAACTTTCAAACGGAGTATTTTTCAAGATAGGGTCTATAAGTTAAACGATCTACATGTTAAAAGTCTAACATCTGTATCAGCCAAAATTATAAGTGATTATCTGTCTCTTTGTAATTTGTACCATAAACAGCTAAAATTTAAAAATTTTAGCTAAAAGCTATAGTCGCAGCCGTGCCAAACAGGCCCCATTTTGGGGAGAGGGATATGGTCGTCGTCGTCGGATAACGTAGTCGGTGGGAGCAAGGCTCTGGACTGGAGGAGGCTCAGGCCATCACCTCACCTGCGCCGCCGCAAACCTCGCCTCGCCGACGGCACAGGATCATCTGGGCCGGAGAGGAGAGCGGTATAGACAACACAGCCTTCCGGCCCACCAAGGAAATCCTCCTCCTCCTCTTCTTCTTCCCTCATCAAAAGCAAAAGCCAAAGCCAAAGCCAAACGCTGTCCCTCTTCCTCTAACCCGGGGGATGCGGACGGCGAGCCAAGAAATCCTCCTCCTCCTCCTCCTCCTCCAAGGCGTGGCGTCGAGATCGCGCGGCCGCAACCGACTCCGACCATCTCTTCCTGGCTGGTATCCCCTCTCCTCTCCTCTCGCCTGCCCTGGATTCAATTCCTTATTCGATTCCAACCCAAACCCTAATCCAACCCAGAAAAAGAAACGAATCTCTACGCCGGAACAGCAAATCTGTCTATACATCACATCCCTAGGGTCGGTCTCTCCCCTCTTCCCCGACTCCACTCGATTCCATCCATATGGCCGGCTGGACCAGTTCCAGCGCCGCCGCCTCCGGCACAGGAGGAGGATGGCGCTTCACCAGCCGCGGCGGCAACAACAGGTGGCGAGAGAGGCCACCACCGCAGCCTCACCATCGCTACCGCCCTGTCAATTCCAATGCTCACCCCTCCTCGCCTCCGCCGCCGCACCTCCACTCCAGGCCCGCCATGGATCAGGAGCCTCCACTTCCACCCGCCGCTCACAACCACCTCGTCTCCCACCCACAGACGACGACAAGTCTCCTATGATCCCCACCGCCTCCGCAGACATGCCTCCCGCTGATGCTTCCGACGATAAGGCCAACCGCAATGCCGCCAACTTCGAGTGCAACGTCTGCTTTGAGATGGCCGCTGACCCCGTCGTCACCAAGTGCGGCCATCTCTTCTGCTGGGAGTGCCTCTACCAGTGGCTCCACGTCCACTCCCACCACCGCGAGTGCCCTGTCTGCAAGGGGCAGGTCGCTGATGATGCCATTATACCAATCTACGGACGCGGTGGCTCGGCAGCCGATCTTCACACTGCACCACCAAGGCCAACGGGGGCCAGAGTCGAGAGCTACAGGCAGCAGCTGGGGGCTGTGCCGGACTTGCCTATGGATGACGACCAAGACCCCTTTGATCTCCACGAGTTTCGACTTGGCTTTGGAGTAAGCTCCCTCAGAGATGCGGTGATTAGTCTCATGCCCGATCATGAGGTGGACATGGAGCAACACTATGATGACTACACTAATGTCTACCACTACGACGATGATCTGCTGGGCGGCTTTCCGGTGTTTGCATCTGCTGGGGCTGTGCAGGGACATGGTGTTGGAGGCGACCACCTTATGGAAGCCTTCTTTGACGGCGACATCGACACTCGTCAACCAGCGTTTGGCTACCCTGGCACAAACCATCAGAATCGTGGACGGCGGCATGGCCGCCGCCAGCGTGCAAGAGCAGCAGCATCTGCAAGCTCCGAGGGAATGGTGATGGGGGCTAGCGGTGCATTTTACCGCCACAGTGGTGCTGGTCCGAATGTTGCTACAGGTGGTGGTTCTTCACGGCCTTATGGGGGTTGGACCGAGAGAAGGGGAGGAAGAAGCAACCGGAATTCGAATTCGGCCACTGGAAGAGGCATGCAGGATGGCAGGAGACAGAGGACCAACTGCAATTGATGGGGGGATCTTGGCCTAGCCTGATGATACTAGTGTTCCAAATAAACAGACTTTGGAATTCTTCTCTCTCTCTCTCTCTCTTCTAGTCCGTCGTGTCGGCCATATTTATTTTTGAGGGCTCTTTTCGTTTATGCAAGCCATACATTACCTTCTTATATGCTCCTTGTCATTGGTTGATAGTATTACATATGATGCATGCTACATAGGTACACACTCAGCTCCGGAGTATGTAAACATGTGCACTTGACAAGTACTTACATAAGTAAGCTGTCGTGCCGTCTCGTCTAGTTGAACAGTTTGTTGATCCCGGGATAGGATATACAAGGGGGTGTTCGTATTGGCCGATGCCTTTTAGTCAAAATGAAAATAAATAGTAATGATTGAAAAATGAAGATGCCTTTTAAAATACCAAGTGTTCATATTGTCTTACAATCTTAGCTGTACAGTGCAGGCAAATGTGAAAGTGTGCTGGGATGCAAAAAGGATTTTGCAGCCGACGGCAACACAGATACCGTTTGAGCAATCCCATTAGGATATGGTCGTCGTCGTCGGATAACGTAGTCGGTGGGAGCAAGGCTCTGGACTGGAGGAGGCTCAGGCCATCACCTCACCTGCGCCGCCGCAAACCTCGCCTCGCCGACGGCACAGGATCATCTGGGCCGGAGAGGAGAGCGGTATAGACAACACAGCCTTCCGGCCCACCAAGGAAATCCTCCTCCTCCTCTTCTTCTTCCCTCATCAAAAGCAAAAGCCAAAGCCAAAGCCAAACGCTGTCCCTCTTCCTCTAACCCGGGGGATGCGGACGGCGAGCCAAGGAAATCCTCCTCCTCCTCCTCCTCCTCCTCCAAGGCGTGGCGTCGAGATCGCGCGGCCGCAACCGACTCCGACCATCTCTTCCTGGCTGGTATCCCCTCTCCTCTCCTCTCGCCTGCCCTGGATTCAATTCCTTATTCGATTCCAACCCAAACCCTAATCCAACCCAGAAAAAGAAACGAATCTCTACGCCGGAACAGCAAATCTGTCTATACATCACATCCCTAGGGTCGGTCTCCCCTCTTCCCCGACTCCACTCGATTCCATCCATATGGCCGGCTGGACCAGTTCCAGCGCCGCCGCCTCCGGCACAGGAGGAGGATGGCGCTTCACCAGCCGCGGCGGCAACAACAGGTGGCGAGAGAGGCCACCACCGCAGCCTCACCATCGCTACCGCCCTGTCAATTCCAATGCTCACCCCTCCTCGCCTCCGCCGCCGCACCGCCACTCCAGGCCCGCCATGGATCAGGGAGCCTCCACTTCCACCCGCCGCTCACAACCACCTCGTCTCCCACCCACAGACGACGACAAGTCTCCTATGATCCCCACCGCCTCCGCAGACATGCCTCCCGCTGATGCTTCCGACGATAAGGCCAACCGCAATGCCGCCAACTTCGAGTGCAACGTCTGCTTTGAGATGGCCGCTGACCCCGTCGTCACCAAGTGCGGCCATCTCTTCTGCTGGGAGTGCCTCTACCAGTGGCTCCACGTCCACTCCCACCACCGCGAGTGCCCTGTCTGCAAGGGGCAGGTCGCTGATGATGCCATTATACCAATCTACGGACGCGGTGGCTCGGCAGCCGATCTTCACACTGCACCACCAAGGCCAACGGGGGCCAGAGTCGAGAGCTACAGGCAGCAGCTGGGGGCTGTGCCGGACTTGCCTATGGATGACGACCAAGACCCCTTTGATCTCCACGAGTTTCGACTTGGCTTTGGAGTAAGCTCCCTCAGAGATGCGGTGATTAGTCTCATGCCCGATCATGAGGTGGACATGGAGCAACACTATGATGACTACACTAATGTCTACCACTACGACGATGATCTGCTGGGCGGCTTTCCGGTGTTTGCATCTGCTGGGGCTGTGCAGGGACATGGTGTTGGAGGCGACCACCTTATGGAAGCCTTCTTTGACGGCGACATCGACACTCGTCAACCAGCGTTTGGCTACCCTGGCACAAACCATCAGAATCGTGGACGGCGGCATGGCCGCCGCCAGCGTGCAAACAGCAGCATCTGCAAGCTCCGAGGGAATGGTGATGGGGCTAGCGGTGCATTTTACCGCCACAGTGGTGCTGGTCCGAATGTTGCTACAGGTGGTGGTTCTTCACGGCCTTATGGGGGTTGGACCGAGAGAAGGGGAGGAAGAAGCAACCGGAATTCGAATTCGGCCACTGGAAGAGGCATGCAGGATGGCAGGAGACAGAGGACCAACTGCAATTGATGGGGGGATCTTGGCCTAGCCTGATGATACTAGTGTTCCAAATAAACAGACTTTCCAATTCTTCTCTCTCTCTCTCTCTTCTAGTCCGTGTCGTTGCACCATGATAAGCATATTTATTTTTGAGGGTTCTTTTCGTTTATGCAAGCCATACATTACCCTCTTATATGCTCCTTGTCATTGGTTGATAGTATTACATATGATGCATGCTACATAGGTACACACTCAGCTCCAGAGTATGTAAACATGTGCACTTGACAAGTACTTACATAAGTAAGCTGTCGTGTCGTCTCGTCTAGTTGAACAGTTTGTTGATCACGGGATAGGATATACAGGGGGTGTTCGTATTGGCTGATGCCTTTTAGTCGAAAATAAATAGTAATGATTGAAAGAAATGCCTTTTAAAATACCAAGTGTTCATATTGTCTTACAATCTTAGCTGTACAGTGCAGGCAAATGTGAAAGTGTGCTGGGATGCAAAAAGGATTTTGCAGCCGACGGCAACACAGATACCGTTTGAGCAATCCCATTAGTAGTAGCTGAGCACAAGCTCCGCATTGATACAGGGGCCTCCGAGTAGAAGAACTCGAGCTGCGCTATGCTGCAATCTTCTTGCCTGCCACAACAATATACTAGTACATATATATTATCTGTGACAGTATAAAAAGGCAGGGAAGAAGAATATCAAAAAAAAAAAAGCAAGCAGCTGCAGCTGGGGGCGATGGAGCTGCTTCTCCGCTCTCTTTTTCTTCCATGTCCATGCCTCCTCCGGGTTGATGTGGACGGAGCAGGAGACAGAAGCGGCGGAGGCCGGAGTTGGGGGGTTCTCCACCACTCAACCTACCTCTGAGTCCTCTCCTCTCCTCTCCTTCACATGGACCGAATGGACCAGCTACTACTAGTACTAGTAGTTAGACGAGACGACAAAGGAAGAGGAGGCCGCAGCCGGAGACTCTTCTTTCTTACCACTTTATGTAGTAATTTCTCCTTAATTGTGTTGCGTGTCCAAACTCCAAACCCGTTTGGCCAGCATGGAAGATGAGTATTATCTGAAAAAGGAGCATACAATAAAACAACACCGAGGCAGAAGCGACACATCCATACCGAAGACCTTAAAAATTCTGTCTAGTTGATCAAGCTACAAGACATGTGTAAATCAACTGTGAGATAAACAAAATGGCAAATAAATGGCATAAATAGAGGAGGATTTGTACAAAATATAATGCAGGCAATTTTGGTGTAGTGACCTAATCTGAAAGCAAGATGGTTATAAGTGCCCACACTTGAAACGGGTTTGGAGTAGCTTTGGCTTCAACACCTTGGAACAGTGGTTTCAGCGTAAGCAATTCAGCAAAAATTTGCCAAGCTGCAATTTTTTGGTTAGGCATATACGTAGCGGATCTTGAGAACACACCACACGCTCCCATGAATATGAGAGAAGAGACGAGCAACAAAATGTGCAGACATTTTACGGGTATACGCAAAAGTCTAAGCTTTAAGTTTATCGAAACAGTGGGAATACAAGTGATAATTTGGCAAAATCTACTAGGGTGGGAGGCGGCGAGCTTGAGGGAGCGGAGCGCGGCGAGGACGGCGGAATTCACAGGGATGATGGTCAGTCGTCCCCGTAGGCGAGGAAGCGGTAGCGCTCCTCGTACGGCCCGTCGAAGTGGAGGTCCGCCTCCAACCACTTGGGGTACCTCACCAGGTCGCCCGCGACGAAGTGCATGTAGTCCTCGCCGCTGGTGGCGCCGGCGGGGAGCACCCTGACCTCGCCGGAGACGATGTACACCAGCTGGTCCACCTGCCAGTCCCAGGGCATGCGGCACCGGCCCCCCGTGCGCCAGGCGGGCCACGTCTCCATCACCCGCAGCGCCTCCACCCGAGCCTGCGCCGCCGCCCCGCGCTCCACCCGCACCTTGTACACCTCCTCGAGCGGACGACGACCCACCACCGGCCCAGCCGCCGCCCGCGCTAGCGCCAATCGTCGTCTAGGCCTAGGACGAAAAGAGGGCGCCTGCGCCATGGGGATGGGGGGGACGAGGAGGGGAGGGCATCCGGCTGGGAGGGGCCTCATATTTGGAGGAGAGCGAGGGGATGGATAGCAAGGCTGCTCGTCCTCCGCCACCGCCGTCGTGCCTTTGGTGAAGGAAGCTCTGAAGGAACACGGGTGGGTGGGTGTTACTGATGATGGATAGCAAGCTGTTCTGCTTGCTTTGGTGTCCGTGTCCAGTCCAGAGATTGCGCCGTGCCATCTTCCCCACTCTCTCTCTCTCCTCGGCTAAAGCTTAGTTTTTTAGCTGTAATTTATGGTTTTTAGATTTTTTATATAAGAGATTACAGAGTAATAAAACCCACTTATGATTTTTGCCGATCTTTCCTATGCTGCCTGTCTCGAGTAGAGGAGAGTGCTGCTTCCTGCTATTCCCAGGTCTTCTCTGCTGTGAGGAGAAGAGCTAGCAACTAATCAGTCTGGGAAACGATAATTCAAAGCAAGTAATCCAACACAGAGGTGTGTATATGCTTACCTTTTTCAACGCTAGTTGGCCGGCCTGTGCTGAAACAGCCGCCTCTTAGCTGAAGGCTTTTGCTGTGGCACCACTTGCCTAATGGAAACAGATAATGAATAATTTATGGTCAGTGAGCAGGATAGCAATGTAAATATGACGACCCGGGTTTTTACCCAGGGATAATAACTCTAGTCAATGAATTCTTATTCGTTTTAAATATAGTATTTTTTTAAGATGGAATCTACAAATTAATTACAATACACGTTAAAAGCCCAACATCTATATCAGCCAAAATCATAAGCGAGTATCTCTCTCCGTAATCTCTGTCGTAAACAGGTAAAATTAAAAAATTTCAACTAAAAATCATAAGCGCAGCCATATCAAATAGGCCCTATAACATTATATGAACATAGCCACGCAGTGCTCGAATACTGTTAGACCATGTAGAGATCGTGAATACAGTGATGATGAATAATTGATTTTTAGGTTGTATTGAAATTTGTGTTTGTGAAAGTTTCGATCGATCGCGGTTGGCAATCAGCGGTCTTCGACTACGATCGGTAGTCGGTGGTCCGAACAGTCTTGTATTGGATGGTCCGATCAATAGAGCGTCGACCACGGCAAATCGACCACGGCAAGTCAACCATAGCAGCCTCGACCATCACATTTTGATCACGGCAGAATGACCATAGCAGGTAATCGGTAGGCTTCGACTTCAAACAGTGAACTGGCCGTAAGCTATTATGAACTGGTCGAAGCTACAGTGTATCGGTCGTATGCTACAAGGAATCGATCGTGAGTTACAGTAACTGACCGGTAGTTGTAGCTACAACGCTTTATCATAGTCGTAGACTTCACGAACTATTGTTATAGTCTTAGACTTCACGGTCGGTGCTCGTAGGTTTCGAGTACTTTACTTCTTGTGATCTTCGAGTATCTCGAGTACTCGTGTCTGATGGGGTAGTGGTCTAACGGTCTGTGCATGACAGTCAGATTGGTCTTACAGAGCGATCGGTACTACAGTACCCTGTTGGTACTCGATACTCGGTAGTCGGTAATACAGTACTGGGTTGGTACTCGGTGGTCGATGGTTCGGTGACTGGTTGGTAGTGCTATGATACTTGTGATTTTTCGAGTGTTCTAAGCAGAGCGATATAAATTCCTGAATACTTGTGTTTTTCAAGTACTCAATGAGCTAGAAACCGGTCTATGCATAGCGGTAAAATCTACGACTACCAACCAGTAAAATCTACGACTATCAGTACGACCAGTAAAGTCGACGACTATCAATCGGTTACTGTAGCTACGACCATAGACAAAGAACTGTAGCTACAACTATGGAAAAGTACTATAGCTACGACCAGTTCGCTGATCGAGATCGAAACTTACCGATTACCTAGCATGATCGAAAAGGCCATAGTCGAAACTAGATGTGGTCATAGTCGGATATGGTCGAAGTTGTGGTCGAATTCAACGTGGTCGATGTCTGCTGATCGAACAAAGCCGTTCGGACCATTCAGCACAAAGTTGTTCGATCCTCCGATGCTACTTGGACACCATCCAATACTCCAATTCCACTTGAGCATCATCCAATACTTCGTTGCTAGTCGACAGCCGTCCGATGCCACTCAGACCCGATCAGACTGGTCCAAAACTACTCGAAGCAATCCAAAACTACTCGGACTCGAAACCTTAAACTGTGATCGACCAAAACTTTCACAAACGTAAATTCTAAAGTAAATTAAATATCAATTATTCATCATTACTAAACTCACGGCCATTCACATGGTCTAACATAGAATATCTCTAGCATGCATCGTCTAGTCTCATCAGCAACTATGAGCAATAGGGATTGCATTGTGGTAAGAAGATTCTTCTTGTCGTTTGAGCTTTTCCTTGAGCATTCGGACCTTAGGTTTTCCTTTCATCCTGTTCCTCTTTCTTTTTCTTGTTTGTAACTTTTTTGTGTGGGTTAACAGTGTCCTTGGGCTGAATTTTCGCCATCAATCAGAAACGAAATGCTGATTGGGGAACTTGAGGTGATAGTAGATCCAGATTGAGAAACAGGGCGTCGTTAGTAATCTAGCTAGCTTCAAACCATCCAAGAAATGACAGAGACTAAAATTTGAAGTATTCAGTTATCTTAATTAAGTTCGGATTCATTATAGCCAAGTTGTCATCGACAAGTACATATGAAAGTGGCCTTTTCCCCTTGCTAATGTAACAGGCTGTTCCCTTCGGTTAATTGTTTTTTAAAAAAAGGCAACAGAAGACGAGGATGCCAAATCAACTACTACTCAAAAAGCATCGGTAGTAGTCTCTAAGCGCGCTTGCTTGCATAATTCATCGCATTTAGCTATAGATCAAGATCAATTCTAGATTAGAGCTGACGTGATTAATTAACTAGCTGAGCACGTAGCTACAGCCAACCTTTATTTATTTGCTTCTCCAAAGGAGGAAGTAGCGGCTACCCAGTCGAAGAAGCTGAAGTTGAATGGATCAAACAGCTGCTGCTGCTGCTTGCTGTCATCTTCCTGCCGGAGGTCGTCTTCATCAGCTGCTTCCTCCTGCTGCTGCTTCGAGCTAACGTTGGAGTCGGAGGAGAATATGTTGAGGGCGTCCGTATCGGCGAACAGGTCGGCGCCGGCGTCGGCGTCGAGCACCTCTTGCTTGAGCTGATGATGATGACCAGAGCCAGTGACTGTAGTAGTAATGTCATTGGTGTTAACACTATTATTGTTACTATAAGTTGGAGTAGGTGGATTAATATTCATGTGATGAGCGGCTGCGGAGGAAGAGGAGGAGGAGGTATCTTTGTGATGCTTCTTGGCGGCGGCGGAAGAGGAAGGACGCGTTGATCCGGCGAGTGCGTTGCGCTGGGTTGGCCAGGGATGGTTGTGCTCGGAGGCGTAGGTGATGACGAGCATGTTTGGGTCGGTGCGGCTGCGCTCCACCTGCTTCCTCGCCGAGCAACCCTTGGAGCTGCTGCAACGGTAGTAACCCCTTGGGTATGGTGATCCCTTGATGGGCTTCTGCCCGTACTTCCTCCATGCCCACAGGTCGGAAGGGACGACCTCGCCGCTCGCCCTCGGCGCCGCCGTCGGTGCAGGGATGCACACCACCTTCTTCGTCTGGCTTTTCCTGCATCATACCCATTGACTAAGCCTAGCTAGCTAGTTTCTGCAAGCTACTATATATTGGATCGATCGAGTAGCTAGCTATATATAATACCCCATTACACATCTTACTAATTAACTGTGAATAAGTTTGGAGTCAAGGTGTGTTCAGCATATATATAACTAAACTAAATCAAATTGACTAAGCAGCCAGAGATGAAACTAATCAAAGGTTGGTATATATTCTCAAGAAAACGAATCAACTAATGCGAGAAAACTAATGATATATACTTGATGGTGGCATGTTATGAATTCGGACGAACCTTCGCTTGATGGCCGGGACATGAGGCTGGGGGGCCATCGACATCTGCATGTGATCGTCTATCTCCGGCGCCGCCACATCGCCTTCCCTCTCGACGTCGGCAGCGCCCAGCTGGGGCTGCGGCTGAGGCTGTGGATATGTCGTCGACGGTGGCGGCAACAGGACATGATCACAAGGCCTGGTATTGCCGCTCATCATCATCATCCCCAGGCCATGTACGGCCAGCTGCTGCTGCGCCTCATGATTACCACCGTGGCTCACGACCAGGCCTCCAAATCCTCGTCCTTCCAACTGCAGCAACTCCTTCTCCGGCTGCAGATACGACGAGCCAAGGCCGACCATGTCGCGGGCGGGGGTTGCAGGCAGATCGTGGTGAGGCGGCTGCTGCAGGCTTGCCCTGACGACATCCGAGAGGTCTCCTTGATCGGCCGGCGACAGCCAAAAGAAGTCACACATGACGGCCGGCGGAAGACAGTTGAGAGAGAGAGAGCATGGGCTGACTTTTGGCGCTAGAAAGAGGCCGGAAGATGGAGGTATGCAGTCAGCAGCATGGACTATTTGGGATCAAACGATCGATTCAGAGATGAGATCGAGGTATGCATGAGCTAGCTAATCAGCCCGGCCTTTACCTATATTTTCGCAAAAAATAAGGATCTGTACGTAAATAAACGAGGACCCGTGCGCAATTTCAAAAACTGCGGGGGGCATCCTGCTAAGTGAAGGGGCTAAAAAAACTGACAGGGATCTTTTCGTGAGAACAAAGGACCTGTACGTAATTTCAAAAAAATACAAAGCTTTTTTCGCAAAAAACCTCACCAGACCGTACCAAAAACCTCGCGCCACGCGGCAGCCAGAGCGTCGTCGTGCGGGCGGCGTGGGGCTGACTCGCCAGCGCATCCCCGCACGTAATAGGTTGTTATATCTAATCCAACGTATAGTAACCGTATCGAATATCGATCAATCATGGTCCACTATCTATCTGAAATCCACTGGTCATGACTTGTTAACAAGCCAGCGAGGTCAATTGAGATTGACACTAGCTATATAAGCCCTTTAAAAGTTATTTTTCGATTTTTCTATATTAACTAGCTTTTAAACGGATTATCTTTTTAATATGAGATCTACAAATTAACTATAGTATATAATATAATAATTTCATTTATATCGACCAAAATCGCATATGAGGAATTATGTACGTATAACAGTGTATGGGTGGGTTCTTTTCGACTGCAGCTGATGACTTTTACCTCTAGTACGAGCGCTCATATAAAGGAACCGAATATCGATAAGCCTCTTCGAAAGGACAGCGAAAAACCTATCATATTTATTTGTTTGGAGAAAACCATAAACCAAGAAAAACCATCTCTATGTGTAGATGCAATGGAAGGAAATTATCTTTACTATTACAAAAGGAGTTGGTGGTTGGTGCGGCCTCTCCCACCCTTCTCACCTCTCTTGACAAAAAAAGATACTTTGTCTAACGTGTGGACCACCCACCCCTCCTACGCCCGTGCGCCCTGCATCCCTCACCCCAACGAACCTGTGCGCTCCTCCCCCCTGATTTCTCCCTCGCCTCCTCCCCTCCCTCCGACTGTATGTTCTAAAAAATTTTACCACTCGTTATTAGAACATATAGTATAATCAAATTTTAAAATCTGTAGCAACGTACGGGCAATCAACTAGTGAACTGAAATGATGGTGTGGTTGATGGACGACGGTCGGTCGGTCTTTCTTTCTCCATCCATGTTGTGATTGATTTATTGACCCTGTAATAGCTAGCTCGCCAATTCGATTGGCCTGCATGCTGCCTGGTGATTAAACATATAACCATGAAATGTGATATATGCTAACTTGCATCCTTTTCGCTGGAAAATTGAAGATACAACAATCTTATCACCACTGGGCAAATAGATAGCAAAGTAGTAGCTAGGTTGCTGATGAGTAATGATACAATACTTCCCTCACTTCATGAGATTTGTGCCTTTTCACAACTTCAACCCCGGTTTCTCCATTCGAACAGCAAAGGCCATTTTCAGTTAGAAGAAGAGTGATTACAAGCAGCATCCCTAAAGTTTGCGAGGGTAGCTGCTGATAGGTGCGTGCTGCGATTGTCTTTTTCTGATCCATCCCCCTTATCCGGTCTAACGGCTAAGGACATCTATGGTTTAACATGCTGATATTAGCTTGGAACCAAGTACTGAAGTTGAAGAAATGACATGATATTTTGTAGATGTTTATACCATAGATGAACCACATTTTGCAATGACATGCAAATATCAAACATAGACAGCTCACTAACTCTGAAAAGTATGTCTTTCTCCAGCCTTGACTTCTCCTTCGAAAGCAGTACGCGCACGCTCACATCCTGCTTATTCTTTCTTTAAGATTACAACGGAAGACATATACTCACACACAGCATACATACTTATTGAATTTTAAAAATATTTTGAGCTAAGAAGGGCTAAACAGATGTAAGATCGATAAGACTAACTAGAGGAGGGTGAATATGCGGTCTAAAAATTTTCTTTTAATTATTATTAACAATTCAAGATATTTTCTATTTGTCTAAACCAAATAAACAATACGGAAGCTTAAATCAATTTGATTTATCACAAACAACGTCTATATCAATTAAGTTCACCTAAGTGCCCAAGAGGGTGTTAGAAAACCTGGGTCTAGTCTTTAAACCTTGATCCACGGTAGATAACTCACCACTAAGCTATGGGCCTGTTCTTTTCCTCCGGCCGTGGCTTTTGGCTTTCTTCTGATCACCTAACTTTCAAACGGAGTATTTTTTCAAGATGGGTCTACAGGTTAAACGATCTACACGTTAAAAGGCCAACATCTCATACTGTCAAAATTACAAGCGAGTATCTGTTTTTTTAGTAATCTGTCTGTAAACAATGAAAAATTTAAAATTTCACCAAAAGTTCATGCCGCGGTAGAAAAGAGCAGGCCTATATATAGAGAGTCCTATTGATATGAGGAAGCATGTGATGTCAGATCCTGGCCCGGCCTGGCCCCGTCCACGTCTTCGGTCGGTAGCCAGCCCACGAACTATCCACAAGGCCAGGCCGAGAGATCGGGAGAGGAGAACTGAGGGAGACAGAGAGAGAGTCGCGCCGGAGCGGAGGCGGAGGAATCCCATCCATGGCTGCGGTGGTTCGGGGCGTGTGGAGTGGCATCAGGGAGAAGGGCCTCTCCAACTTCCTCCGCCACGCCCGCGACGAGGGCTACTTGTAAGAATGCAATACAATCCTCCCTTCTTCTTGTTCTTCTTCTTCTTATTCTTCTTCTTCTTCTTCTTCTTCTTGTACTACTAGGTCTTCTTCCTCTTGTACTACTAGGTCTCTATCTCTCTCTCTCTCTCTCTCTCTCTCTCTCTCTCTCTCTCTCTCTCTGTCTAGTCTAGTACAAACGTACAATGCCAGCTCCAGACCTACATAACATCCTTTCTCATTCATATTCTGCTGATTGTCAGATTCATCCATTTCAGATCCGCTTGTATTTTTCCCTATACTACATATGCATATAATAAGTCTCCCTCCGTTCTCAAGTCAGTAAAACCAAAGGCTACCTGTTATAAAACACACGAAAGTAAATGATCAAAAAACGGAGAAACTGATTTAACGTGGAAAACCTTTGTGGAGAAAACCATGAATGCGGAATTCATTATATGAGATTTTGTAATAGAGTTCTTGCCTTTCCTATAGACTACATGGGTACATATGTAGAGTGAGGAGACAAGTCTCAAATGGAGAAGGAAATCAAACCGAGTCGGATGCGCTAGTCAGTATCACGTCTCGATATGGCTTGGCGTATGCACCGCTGTCAATCTCACGTCGGGCGTAGTGTCCTACATGCCACGATGATGAACTCGGATTACACTTTAATAATCTCCACCTTGAGATGAATGCACATCGTAGCTGAAATATCAAATCTCCTCGAAGTCTTTATCACTAGACCTTGTGCCTCGAATGTCAATCAGACTAATCTTCAACAAGAAAGACCAAAGCAGTCATATCTAAACGCCTTCGTGAAGCAAATTTGAGCAAACTACCAACAAATCTAAACACACAATGTCATCAACAAAGAGCCGAATAAATCAGGGTCTTCAATAATTCATAACCCTAATAAAAGTCTCGATCAAAATGCAATGACCTCTGAAACAAATGCTCAATCATCGAGCATCATAAGCCAAGCCATCATCTATGGTATTGGACGTATAGCAAGAACTACGATGGGGATATAATAATCCTCAATTTATTATTTATACATAAATAGTGTTATTGTGTCATTGTACTCCTTGAGTATATCCCTTATTCGTGAGGAGAAACTCAGCCATGTAATTAAATAGCCCTCTACTTGACCACTCCTTGGTCGTAAGCTTTCCACCCACCACCGATGATCGTAAGTCTTTCACGAGCATGGCATGGTCGTAAGTAATACTCGTCCGTTGTTTTGTTTATGATCCGCTTCAATGTTCTAACGTGGTTTAATTTACACACAAATGCCTTCTGGATGGAAATCTACTGTACTCTCTCTCTCTCCCCAGTTTTGAAGGAATGGATGTAGTTGTGTGTCTCATCACAGACTGAGACTAATCTTCTTTCCAGGCAAACAAAAATCCACAATATTGGTGCAACCCTTGTAGGAGTTGACAAGTTTGGAAACAAGTACTATGAAACTGCATGACACTCAATATGGTGAGTAGTACCTGCACTGTCTTTCTCCCAGTTGATCTACTACAATTTTATTATTGCAAAGTTCTGCTGCATGCTTGCATTAGAATTTAGATCGTGAAAGAGGTAGACTTTGCTGTGTTCGAAAGAACAGCATCAAACAATATACTCAGCAGCTATAACATTCCGATATCCTGTCCCTTGTTTTTTTTTTTCTTCAATGCCTTAGATATGTAACTTTGCTCTTTAATGATCATTCTGGGCTTGACTGATCTGGGTGCCTTTGTGTAGAGCATAATGTTTCTTATGTTGCTGCCTTTCCCTGTTAATGCGCTTGACTGATCTGCATGCCTTAGCAAATTTGCAGGAAGGCATAGGTGGGTAGAGTATCTCGGAGAAGGGCCGCTACAATGCATCCCAAGTGCCTCCTGAATGGCATGGATGGCTGCACCACATTACAGACAGCACTGGGGATAAGGCAAGTTTTCTCTACTTGTTGCCTTTCTTCGTTATTTCCTGCATATTTTTCAAGCTTCGGTCTTCCAACAAACCTACAAGTTATAACAAGGCTTTCTGTTTTTTTCTTCACTACCTTAGTTGTGTAAAATAAACTAACAACTAAGCAGCTGTATGAGGCTGTGCATTAATATGGATGATGAAACTTTGGTTTGAAACATTTGTTGCTTAGTTTTTGTTCTGTGTAATAGGGTGATGAGAGACATTGTCACTTTTAAGCTATTGTTTTCTTGTATATTTGTTGGCAAGGCTGTAGGTGTCCATAGATGTTTATTTGGTTTTAGGAGATTCAATGCAGCAATCTTACCATTTGAATGTTGAAACTGGTTAGCTGATAGTCATACGGTCCTCTTTCTGTTACAGCTGTTGGAGCAGAAGCCTCAAAGCGTACACTGTGGAACACAAAGAGAACTTCTCTGGCGAGGGTGAGGAATTGATCTACCACTCCAAGGGCATACTCTAAACCCAGGACAAAGGGACTGGACAAGGTACCAGCCTTGGGAGCCAAAGAAAGAAGAGGTGTCCTGAGTGTGGGGAGAAATGGTACCCAATCCTCTTTGTGTTTTCTTGCTTGCATTTGGTGCTGCGGAGCTGAAGTAGTCACTCCAGCTTGGTTTCTTGGACTGAACTCTGAATAATGAATACCGTCGCTCAGTTTGGTTTATTGGACTGAACCTGGATAATGAATGTACTGGTACTAGTATTATAGAATACCTGAGCATGGAACAGGTTGTGCCAAAAAAAATGTGCCGATTCGAGCATTTCTGTTTCAATTGAAGGATTTGTTACTGCTGCACGGATGTTGAGATGCCGAGAGGGAGCTAATATTTGTTTGGTAATTCTGTTGGGTTGCAGAAATTCGTTGCATCTGCCCGTGTCGCTGTCATGAGCTATGTTGTTTTCGTACTTGTTTTGACTCTATCTCTCTCCGAGATACAGAAATCATTGAAGGGAATGTATAGTGTGTCATTTGTTATGTTGTGGTGGTTGAATGGATTTGGGTAGTTGCTATTAGCGATCTTTGTATGATCCAAATCTACTTGGTGGACGGACATAGCATCCGTGTCAGGACTAGCACACAGGCAGTATACGTACATAGTGATGATACTGCTATGGTTGTCATAGTTACATGTGTTGGCTAGGATGTGTAGGAAGATGCAGTCCAATTTGATTTGACTAAACAGTCCAATTTGCTGGGACTTGGGTTTTTTTTTTTTTTGCAAAAGAAATACTCTCTCTCTCTCTCTCTCTCTCTCTCTCTCTCTCTCTCTCTCTCTCTCTCTTCTATTGCGGATCTGACCGGCTAGAGGGATTCCATTCGATTCGATTTCACCTGTGCTGCGCTGTGGCAAATCGGGGACTTGTTACTATTTAGGGTTCATTCCTTGCTAAAAGTAAACTCTTGAAATTTCATCCAAACCTTGCATACCTTTCCATCGGAATCTCGCCGTTGTCCTCCAAGGTTAGGCTAATGCCAGCAAGCAAGCTATCTGATAATCCATTCCATACATCAACCCTCCCGTCCGTCCGTCCGTCACTCTAGTCTAGTCTAGTACAAACGTACAATGCTAGCTCCAGACCTACATAACATCCCTTCTCATTCATATTCTGCTGATTGTCAGATTCATCCATTTCAGATCCGCTTGTATTTTTTTTCCCTATACTACATATACATGCATAATAAGTCTCCCTCCGTTCTCAAGTCGGTAAAACCAAAAGGCTACCTGTTATAAAACGCACGAAAGTAAATGATCAAAAAAACGGGATAAACTGATTTAACGTGGAAAACCTTTGTGGAGAAAACCGTAGAATGCGGAATTCATTATATGAGATTTTTGTAATAGAGTTCTTGCCTTTCCTATAGACTACATGGGTACATATATAGAGTGAGGGAGACAAGTCTCAAATGGAGAAGGAAATCAAATCAGAGTCGGATGCGCTAGCCGTTATCACGTCTGATATGGCTTGGCGTATGCACCGCTCAGTGCCACGTCTGGCGTAGTGTCCTACATGTACACGATGATGAACTCGGATTACACTTTAATAATCTCCACCTTGAGATGAATGCACTTCTGTAGCTGAAATATCAAATCTCCTCAAAGGAAGTCTTTATCACTAGACCTTGTGCCTCGAATGTCAATCGAACTAATCTTCAACAAGAAAGACTGAAACAGTCATATCTAAACGCTTCTCGTGAAGCAAATTTGAGCAAACTACCAACAAATCTAAACACACAGCTGTCAACAAAGCAGGCGAATAAATCTGGGTCTTCAATAATTCATAACCCTAACAAAAGTCTCAGTCCGTGCAGTCGACCTCCTGAAACAAATGCTCAATCATCGAACGGCATAAGCCAAAACATCATCTATGGCGCTGGACAGATAGCAAGAACTCTGATGGGGATATAATAATCCTCAATTTATTATTTATACATAAATAGTGTTATTGTGTCATTGTACTCCTTGAGTATATCCCTTATTCGTAAGGGAGAAACTCAGCCATGTGGTCGTAAGCCCCTCTACGACCACTCCTTGGTCGTAAGCCTTTCCACGACCGCCTGATGATCGTAAGTCTTTCTACGAGCATGGCATGGTCGTAAGTAATTCTACGTCTGTTGCTTTGTTTATGATCCGCTTCAATGTTCTAACGTGGTTTAATTTACAGCAAATGCCTTCTGGATGGAAATCTACTGTAAGCTCTCTCTCTCTCTCCCCCCAGTTTTGAAGGAATGGATGTGGTTGTGTGTCTCATCACAGACTGAGACTAATCTTCTTTCCAGGCAAACAAAAATCCACAATATTGGTGCAACCCTTGTAGGAGTTGACAAGTTTGGAAACAAGTACTATGAGAAACTGCATGACACTCAATATGGTGAGTAGTACCTGCACTGTCTTTCTCCTAGTTGATCTACTACAATTTTTTATTGCAAAGTTCTGCTGCATGCTTGCATTAGAATTTAGATCGTGAAAGAGGTAGACTTTGCTGTGTTCGAAAGAACAGCATCAAACAATATACTCAGCAGCTATAACATTCCGATATCCTGTCCCTTGTTTTTTTTTTCTTCAATGCCTTAGATATGTAACTTTGCTCTTTAATGATCATTCTGGGCTTGACTGATCTGGGTGCCTTTGTGGGAGCATAATGTTTCTTATGTTGCTGCCTTTTCCCCCTGTTAATGCACTTGACTGATCTGCATGCCTTGGCAAATTTGCAGGAAGGCATAGGTGGGTAGAGTATGCGGAGAAGGGCCGCTACAATGCATCCCAAGTGCCTCCTGAATGGCATGGATGGCTGCACCACATTACAGACAGCACTGGGGATAAGGCAAGTTTTCCCCTACTTGTTGCCTTCGTTATTTCCTGCATATTTTTCAAGCTTCGGTCTTCCAACAAACCTACAAGTTATAACAAGGCTTTCTCTGTTTTTTTTTCTTCACTACCTTAGTTGTGTAAAATAAACTAACAACTAAGCAGCTGTATGAGGCTGTGCATTAATATGGATGATGAAACTTTGGTTTTGAAACATTTGTTGCTTAGTTTTTGTTCTGTGCAATAGGGTGATGAGAGACATTGTCACTTTTTAAGCTATTGTTTTCTTGTATATTTGTTGGCAAGGCTGTAGGTGTCCATAGATGTTTATTTGGTTTTAGGAGATTCAATGCAGCAATCTTACCATTTGAATGTTGAAACTGGTTAGCCGATAGTCATACGGTCCTCTTTCTGTTACAGCTGTTGGAGCAGAAGCCTAAAGCGTACACTGTGGAACACAAAGAGAACTTCTCTGGCGAGGGTGAGGAATTGATCTACCACTCCAAGGGGCATACTCTAAACCCAGGACAAAGGGACTGGACAAGGTACCAGCCTTGGGAGCCAAAGAAAGAAGAGGTGTCCTGAGTGTGGGAGAGAAATGGTACCCAATCCTCGTTGTGTTTTCTTGCTTGCATTTGGTGCTGCGGAGCTGAAGCAGTCACTCAGCTTGGTTTCTTGGACTGAACCTGAATAATGAATACCGTCGCTCAGTTTGGTTTATTGGACTGAACCTGGATAATGAATGTACTGGTACTAGTATTATAGAATACCTGAGCATGGAACAGGTTGTGCCAAAAAAAATGTGCCGATTCGAGCATTTCAGTTTCAATTGAAGGGAATGTATAGTATGCCATTTGTTATGTTGTGGTGGTTGAATGGGTTTGGGTAGTTGCTATTAGCGATCTTTATATGATCCAAATCTACTTGGACAGTTAGAGACGCATAACATGACATCCGTGTCAGGACTAGCACACAGGCAGTATACGTACATAGTGATGATACTGCTATGGTTGTCATAGTTACATGTGTTGGCTAGGAAGATGCAGTCCAATTTGATTTGACTGACAGTATGTGCCGGTGCGAGAAGAGGACTTGGTGTTTTTTTTGTTTTGCAAAAAAGAAATATCAGAGAGTTGTTTTGTGGGGAGGGGAGGGGAAGCAAACAAATGGACCAGTTGAAACAAGGATGGGATGGGAAATCTGGTAGGGCACGCAAATCCGATTGGCAGAAGCGACGGTGGAGAAGACAAGAAAGCAACAACCTGCAGGTGGAGAAGGCGGCTGGTCCAGGACCACCTGTGGTTCGACTCCATTCTTCTCTCGTGCGTGCACGCAACGCAGGGCCGCTCCAATCGATTTTTAAAAAAAATCCTGGTATTGACTTTTGATTATAAATATACTCTAACGATTATAAGCCTTTTAAAATTAAAAAATGAAAAGTGTTTTATCTAACGAGAAAGGGGAGCTGACAGGTGGGGCCCACCTGTCAGTGGGCCCGCTGAGACGATAAGGGGAGGAGACTCCCGTGCCCGTTCGGATGCCCTGGCTCTTCGTCAACTCGCGTAGTCGCGTGCGATGCGGGTCGACCGCGTCTCCCGGGCGACCGAGTTGAGTGGCGGCGGCGGCATAGGAGGCGTCATCGGCTCGGGCGCTTCAGTGTCAGCCGTGGCTGCAGCCCGTCGGTGTCCGCTCCACTCCCATATTTATGCCGCCTCTCCTCTCTTTGGTGACCGAATGCAAGAGTAAGTTTTCCCTCCGATCTCAAATCTCCCACCGTGTTTCTTCGATCTTGAGCCTTGAGAACCGCCGGCCGGGTTATCTCCTGTCGCTGTCGGCTGTAGAGCGTAAATCGTCGTTTCTAGGGTTTTTCCCTGTACGGTTTCCTTGAGCCTTTTTCATGAATTTTGTCGAGAGGAAAGGTCTAGGATTAACCCTTTGAGGTTGATTTGACTTGGGCTGGTGTTGTGTTTGTGTGAGATTTATGATATGTTCTTGTTGTTCATGAGCACTCTCCGCGCGGAGTTCTTGGTGTTCTTGTGCGGCGTCAACCCTAACCTTCGTCTCCGGCTTCGGCAACCGAGGTTGGAGTGGGCATTATATCTCCGTCTACCTCACTCCTCTGCTGCGAGAGGCACAAGGGGGTGCTAGGTTTTCTGGGACAACGCCGTGTGCGTGCCTTGTCGTGTTTAGATTCTTCTCGGTGATTTCGAATATCACCACTACTATGAGTATATTAGTTGTTGATTCTTTGCAACTTTGTGAATTATTTCACATGTCTGTGAGTACCACTAGCTGAAGATTGCAAAGAAGTTTCTGTAATTGCTCTGTGATGAAATGACATATTGATGAGATTATATATGGATGTGATGGTAGATTAATCTTGAGCTTCAGTTAATTTTGCTATTATCCTTTCTTTACTCCTGTCCTCTTGTTCTCTATTTTGAACTTGGACAATAGTGAGTATTGATGTTTTTGGCTGCTTTGGTCGTTCCTGACCTCTGCCTTACCTAGTTAAACCTATAAAATTAATAGTGTGCTTTTGTAAAGGGATGAAAGATTGATTTTGAGGGGGTTTCGGCTATGTACAGCAAGCTCATTTTCTGTCCTATCAATTTTTGGCAGTAGCAAGATTTAATTCTAGCTCAAGATTTAATCTATAACTGTCATATATAATCAAGAGTAGATTTTGTCATGACGGAGATGGCCAAGATTAAATCTTGTGCAACTAGCCTTCTGAGAGCAGTAAAAACAATTCAATTTGTTGAACATATGCTGAATCTGATCATATATGTTAAGTTTTCAATGAGATTAACATGTAGATACACTTGTATACTTGATGCCATGCTAATTTTGAACTCATATATGATATTTATGTTGAGCATATATTTCTTTTGCAATGACTTAAATGATTCATATGTTAATATGTTAGTTAAGTCATTTATATGTCATATTTGTCACACTTGGACTATTATTATTGTTAACGAAATTAAATTAAGAATTATGCATATACCACAATTCTTACAAGAGTTCCAACTCCAACAAGGTAGCAGAAGTGATCAACCCGATGAGTAGGCGTCTAGCTTCTATTCTGAGAAGCCTAAAAGTTAATATAGATATTTAGTTTTTAAAGATAATTTTTAATTATCTTGCTTTCGTTTTGTTTTAAGGATAAGATAAAAGGTTACAGACGTATCGCATATTGTATTCTTCTTGTTCGTATCTCACACGTATCTTCTTCTCATTTTTGATCGCTTCCATCAACTTTATGAAAATTACTTTGTTTGGTTACTTATTATTTATTTTCATTTAAAGATACGAGTGTAACCGAGGTTGGTAGAAGGACGGGAGAGGTAGTGCAGGAAACGAAAGGAAGCAATTAATTGAGGAGGCAGGCAGGCCAGTCGACGACCATCGGCAGAATTGGCGGCCACGACGACCATCAGTAAACTTGCTCGTACAACTTGCTTTTCTATATATTTGGGTTGGGTACAATTGGAAGGTGAGATACCCAGCTGCAGTGCCTCGCCCTCGCCCCCTTCTCTCAAGTCTCAACGCAGCGCAGGGCAGAGCAGCGAGACTAATGGCGTCCCATCGTCCCGAGCAGCAGCAGACGAGCAACAACTCGAACAAGGTGGGCACACAACGAAGCAGGCCACCACGACCTTGACCTACTACTCTACTAGTTCAGTCTGATTGCCTAATTCTATTTCGTCCATCGATTTCAGGCCCGGGGTGAGATCCACTCATCTTCTCCTCCGCCCGACCTTGACTGCGAGAGCACGAGGCGCCCCTTGCTGCTCAGGCCTTCCGCCGCCGAGGCCTACTCCGTCCCCGCCGCGATCCTCCCGTCGGTCCACTCATCCGGTTTCTTCCTTTCTTTCTAACGCGCGTGCACATGTATACCTAACAGAAGCCCCCAATTCTCGTCTGCTGTGAATTGTTGTCGTAGGTTCTTGTTTCCAGCTTTCGGTGGCCTTCTCTATGGCTACGACATCGGCGCCACATCGGGTGCAACCATATCGCTCAAGGTATCACACAACAGCGTCGTACGACGTTATATACACTTCTCCACCATGCCCAATCCATCCTTGCAAGTGTTCACCGTTCTTCTTCTTTTCCTTTTTCTTTTTGCAGTCATCCACATTCAGTGGTACAACATGGTACGACCTGTCATCAGTGCAAACTGGCCTTGTGGTAATTAATGCTTTACATCATACCAAAATTCATGATTACCTCACCGAGGTTTGCTTGACTTAAATTTCAATTGTACCTGTTGCTATATATGTTCTGATTCCTTTATTCACGATGCAGGTCAGTGGCTCACTCTATGGTGCTTTGATTGGTTCCGTCTTAGCGTTTACCATTGCAGATTTTTTAGGTAGCTCTAGCCCTCCTCCTCCACGCTGCTATAGATGCTAGTGAGGATATTATTCTTATGGTGCAATGTGGCCTGGTCTTCTGATATGATTTATGCTTATTACTTACCACAGGACGACGCAAAGAGCTTGTTCTTTCTTCTATCTCATATTTGATCGGAGCTCTTCTCACAGCAGTGGCACCTAACTTCCCTATCATGGTAGTTGGCCGCTTTTTATATGGCGTAGGAATTGGACTGGTAATGAAATCCGATACTCCCCGTCATGTCTTAGTCGATGTTGCAAACTACATGAACACGCACATTTTGTTTGTGAGACTCATCTGAGCTGCTTTCGTTAATTAGGCAATGCACGCTGCTCCAATGTATATTGCAGAGACTGCCCCAAGTCAGATAAGAGGCATGCTCATTTCTCTCAAGGAGTTCTTTATTGTTCTTGGGATGCTCGTAAGTGCAGCATGTTAGTGTTTTTTTTGTGTGTGTGTTGTTCTCTCTCACTCATCTTTCGGACTATTTATTTACATTTCTTTTTGCAGCTTGGTTATATAGCAGGCAATCTCTATGTTGAAGTGGTTTCTGGTTGGCGCTACATGTATGCCACCAGTACTCCATTATGTCTCATAATGGGAGTTGGAATGTGCTGGTTACCTGCTTCACCTAGGTGGCTTCTGTTATGTGCCACACAAGGGAAAGGGAATCTGCTGGAGACAAAAGAAAATGCTACACGTTGCTTATGTCGATTGAGGGGTCAAGCTTCACCCGATTTGGTTTCAGAGCAGGTTAATTTGATTCTGGATGAACTGTCATGTGTTGATCAAGAGAAACGAGCAGGCTTCAGTGAGATCTTTCAAGGAAAATGTCTCAAAGCAATGATAATTGGATGTGGCTTGGTGTTCTTTCAGCAGGTAGTGCCATCCTATAGTTCTATCCGTTCATTCCATGATATCAGGATGATATTTATGTGGGGTTTCTTCTTCTCCTGCTCTTGTGTATTTGTCAGGTCACTGGACAACCAAGTGTGCTATATTATGCTGCGACAATCCTTCAGGTACTGATGCATTTCTATATGAAATTGTTCAGTTCAAGTATGTCCTGGTGTGGTGGTATGGCCTTCAAAAATGGAAGCTCCTTCATGTTATAAGGTGTTGTTTCCAAGTATAGGGGTTCGAGGCTACAAAACATTGTCGGTCTTGTAGGGCCAGCTGGCACTGTCAGGGCCTTCGAACACCACGCTTTCTTCGCTTTTCTTCCTGTATTGTTCATAGCTATCATTGTTTGCACGCAGAGTGCTGGATTCTCTGGAGCATCTGATGCTACTCGTGTATCAATTCTTCTTGGCTTACTGAAGGTATATACAAATACTTTGCATAAGATTAGTTCAAATTATAACCTTTGCTGATATTTTTCCCACTTTAAGCTGATTCATAGATGCCGCCCTCTATGAATGCTTTGACAGCAATTTATCATACTATTTGCGCAACGATGGATCCATATTATTTTCTAATTGAAGTCCAGGCCAGTATACGTCTTGCTAAGATTCGATCAAACACTAATAACACTAATTTTCTGAAAGGAAAATCAGTCTTATTGTTTGTCATATGATTTACGTATATCCCGGTTATATATGTCTTGCTAAGATTCGATCAAACACTAATAAATACTAATTTTCTGAAAGGAAAATCATTCTTATTGTTTGTCATATGATTTACGTATATCCCGGTTATAAATACTAATTTTCTGAAAGGAAAATCAGTCTTATTGTTTGCCATATGATTTACGAATATCCCGGATTCCGTTGAAGAAAAAAGACACTATTACTAATGTTGTGGTTTCCTTACTGTAGCTGATTATGACTGGAGCAGCAGTTCTTGTGGTTGACAGACTTGGCAGAAGACCATTACTCATTGGAGGTGTCAGTGGAATTGTAAGTCTGGCTTCAACATGTAGATTCTTATTTAAATATGAACACCAAAATTATCATCAACTTCTTCCATAATGAGCAAGTTAATTACCCGTATGTGTTTTGTTTAATGCCATATCTGAACCGAACTGTATCTTTTCATGCTTAGTTCTATGTTTCTGTGGAAGAAGGTAGTGTTGATTTCCAAATATGGCCCCCAACATTCAAATCTATTAGACATAAGTTGGGTATAGGGGGCTAGGAAGCACCTTGAATCGTTTTTGTCCAAAAGAAACCCATACTGTCTGCATGATGATTTCTTTTCCATGATAATTCGCAAAGTGTTTTGGTGTGATACAAAGATTTTCATGGAGATGCTGCTACACTTACTCGTCTGTTTATGGTTATAATGTGCAGGCTGTTTCCTTATTTGTGCTGTCTTCGTACTACACCTTGTTGAAGGATGTTCCTTATGTGGCTGTAATAGCACTTCTACTGTATGTTGGCTGCTACCAGGTACTTATAAAGAGTCAGCTTACCCTTATCTGACATGAAAAAGAGAGGAGAATTCCAGTGAGGATCGTAGTTGGCCTCTGATAACTGACTTTGTGAAATACTAGTAGATTGGCTTGCCTTTGCACCAAAGTTTGAGTAGTTGATCTTTATGTGTGAGTTTATTTTCGGCGATCTGTCTGATGAGAAGTTACTCTGCAGTTGTCATTTGGTCCAATTGGCTGGCTTATGATTTCGGAGGTTTTCCCGTTGAGGCTGCGAGGCCGTGGATTGAGTATTGCTGTTCTTGTGAATTTCGCCTCCAATGCGCTGGTCACTTTTGCTTTCTCCCCACTGGAGGTACGAGGGTTGTTCTCTCGTTTATGGCTTTTGCCATGGAGTGTACTTGGACATGCATCATCTGCAATTCTGCTTTTTTCTGTATTGTGGTGCAGGATTTGATTGGAACCGGGGTCCTCTTCTCTGGATTCGGGGTGATTGCGGTGGCCTCTCTTGTTTTCATATTCTGCATCGTGCCGGAAACGAAAGGGCTCACCTTGGAAGAAATAGAAGCTAATCTGTAGATCCAACAGTCTGTAATGTCATCTTGATTAGCATCGGCATCGCTATCTGGTTTGCTGCTATTGCTTGTTCAGAGATCATGCAGGTAGTCGTAGCAATACTAAGTGTGTGGTAAAGAGAGACAAAATAAGTTGTTGCAAGAAAGGTTACGAGGCGCGCGTGCAGTGCAGTGCAGTGCAAGCCTGTAGTAATTGCTGTAAGTAGTAGTAGTAGTATTGCTTAGCGATGGCTTCGGTTGTGGGGAATGCGCGTTGCATGATGTGTGTGTTCACACGCATCCGTCACATGGGATCCATCACATGAGGCAGGCATCTCCGAATATTTGCAGCTATATCGCTAACCTAGCCCTCTTATTTTTTAAGTTTGTAGTAATTTTATCTTTTTGAAGTTTTTTTGTCGGCTCTTTTTCCTCATTAGATATAGTATAATTAGTTATACTATATAATGAGCTAACCTATTTTTTAATTTAGTTATACTAAATAAGTCCTCATTAGATATAGTATAATTACATTGTAATTTTAGCTGTAAATTAGTTTATTTTAGCCTAACTAAGGGCCACCTAATTTGCGTGTGTATGGTTGAGGCACATGACTTTGACAGGCCGGCCCCTTCCCGGTTTCATTCCGTCGCAGGATATGGTGAGCTGCATGCATGCCAAACTGCAGCCGTTTCCTCTGCTGACATGGACAGATCAAGACTGACTACTCAATGCATGCATGTGATGCGATTGTCCATCCTAACCGCGAGATTAGCGGCTGCGTGTCGCGGCCGATCGACAAAAGGGGGAAAATGGAGTGGGTTACAGAATATTGTGAAGTATTATTATATGATGCGGTAGAGATCGGTGTAGGCTATGCTATGCTGACTTTGAGCAGAGCAGCAGCCGCTAATCTCGGCCCTCTTTGTATCTGCTTTTAAAAGCTATTTTTCTCTGGCTTTTAAACAAAATATTATATCGATTAAAACTATATGTGAGTCTCTTTATATATAATTTCTCTAAAACTATTACTATTTATAAGATAAAACTAAAAACCATCAGCAACATCCAATCTGAACACTTCGGCAGCATGGAGTGAACACTGCGGCTAAGGTGGAAAAATAGCCCGAAGCCCGTGGCTCGGCTCGAGTGCGGTACGAGCCAAGTCGGTTTGGCTTGAGCTCGTAAAATTTCGAGCCGAGCTGAGTCTCCTTCGCAGTTCCCAAAAAAATTGAGCCAAACTTGAGCTGACTCGTAAGCCTATTTTAGCTCGTATCTACAGTTCTACTACAAATATAACTTTGTCAACTTAAAAGCATCTGTTTGCATCCGCGGCCGTGCTAAACCGAAGCAGCATCCGACCTCGCAAGGAGGGCAACATCTCAAAGTGCAGGTTGGGGCCGTGGCGAGAGATGGCCTCCTGGGTGAAGGAGGCAGGGCGGTCAACGGACTCGGGTGGCAGGTACACGCGGCCATGGCAGGGTGGGACGAGAGACAACGGCTGTGACTCGGCAGGGAGCGGAGAAGCGGCAAGTAGTTGCTTCATGGTGGACCAACACGTGGGGAGGGCGACGGCTCGGCGAACAGGGCTGGGAGGAAGCGTGAGGAGAGCGACGGCGGTGGAGCTGTATTTCTCTTTTTTCAGGGACCGTGAGCGCCGATCGGACTGGTCCGAAACCACTCTGGTCGATCGGATAGTCCGAAACCACTCTTGCCGATCGGACGGTCCGAACATCTTAAAAGCATTTTCTTTACAAAAATAATTCCAGAAAATGCTCCTTTTCTTTTTCCTTTAGATTCAAACTTCCGGAAGCCTATATTTCTTCATCCTAACTCCGTTTGAACCCGTGTAAATTTATAAATTCTTATAAAATCCTAAACCACCCATTTCTGGACTCTTTTTTATTTTTAAAGTTTATTCGAATTTTATTAGGCTCTTGGTTGCTTCTTGCTGAATAACTTGGTGTGGCTCACAAGTTGACTCGAATAAGGAAACGAACCAAATCGAGCTGGGCTTTTAGCTCATTTTTTGAACGAGCCAAACCGAAGTGAGTCATAGCTCCGAGTGAGCTCGACCGAGCCTTAAGCCTACTCGGGTCGGCTGGTTTTCAGCCTAACTGCGGCTGCCTTTCCTTGAAAACACATGTGTGCATGACGTAATTAATGGTAAATCTGAACCCAAGGTAAAGAAACTTGCATGCATTCATGCTGGTATAGGACCTTTTCCTTTCCTCCGAAGCTAGCGGCTTTTGGCTTTTGCTATAGTATCTAACTTTCAAACAGAGTATTTTCTCAAGACGGGATCTACAAGCTAAACGATCTACACGTTAAAAGCTCAATATCTGTACTAGTCAAAATCGTAAGTAAATATCTGTCTCTCCGTAATCTGTACCGTAAACAGTTAAAATTTAAAAATTTTAGCTAAAACCCAGAAATCGCAGCCGCACCCAAACAAGCACATAGTAAGTCAGGGATGCCGCAGTAGCAGTCGCTCCAGACCAGAGAAAGTGGAGTCATGCAATTATCCGCGTGACAGTGTGCTGACATGCATGATGGCTGGCTGTATCCATGCATGCGTGCCCAAACTCCTCCTCTCTCTCTCTCTCTCTCTCTCTCTCTCTCTCTCTCTCTCTCCTCCTTGCAAGTTGCAGCAACAACAGCAAGGTTTGGGAATCCCAAGGGAAAGGGAAGGGAAGGGAGGCCGCAGATTCTCTCTCCTCCGGAAATCACTAGCCTAGCTGCTACCACGAATCCATGGCGACGCTCGAGGACCTGGGCGTGTCCGCCTTCATCAATATCCTCAGCGCCTTCGTCTTCCTCCTCCTCTTCGCCGTCCTCCGCATCCAGCCCGTCAACGACCGCGTCTACTTCCCCAAGCTCTACCTCGCCCACAAGCGCCAGCACCACCACCGTGCCGGGGACTCCGCCGTCCGCAGGTTCGTCAACCTCAACGTCTGTACCTACATCAGGTTCCTCAGCTGGGTCCCCGGCGCGCTCCGCATGACCCAGCCCGAGCTCATAAACCACGCCGGCCTCGACTCCGCCGTCTACCTCCGAATCTACACGCTCGGGTAATTAATACTCCGTACGCACGCCTCTCAAATCCTTCCTTCCTTCCTTACTACCACTTTCCTAGCTTCCTTCTTGCAATCTATTACTGCTTGATTAATAAACTGCATTTGCATCTCCAGATTGCTACAAGTAGATTTAGAGGACCATCAAGAATTGCAATTCTCCTCCTTCTTCTTCTACTCTGGGTTGTCTAAAGCCGCAACCTTTTTCTGTTTGTTTTGTGTCGTGTTGTGTGTGCATACGTGACCCTTCCTTCCGTACTGAAATTATTTCTCCAGGGGAGCTAACGCCTCAGAGCAGAGGACAAATTCCATCTTGCTCTTTTCAAACGCAACCGACGTATTTGCTCCAACTTTTTTCCGCCGAATTCCTGCGGATTCAAGATTTGGCTTGCCAACTTTGCCTGGATGCCTTGTTGGGTTTGCGTGCCATTAATGCCTTCCTACTAGACTACTATTAGTTGTTTGTCTCCATGTTTAACAATGCAGCATTTTCTTTTGGTTGGGTGCAATTGTTTGTGCTTCTTTGATTTTGTCTCAATAGGAAAGACGCACGCCCTCTTTCGGTGCTCCGGAGATTCATTGCATACCGAAATTAAACAGCATTGTTTCCATACGAACGAGTAGGAGGAATTACTATTGCTAGTGTTAGAGATGAACCCTTTATCTGACGCTACTATTTCCTGAACAATTACACACGTCAGTTCCATCCACAGTTGGTCGGATCTCAGAAGGACGGGTATTGCTTGTGTTTGTTGGGGATAATTAATGTTTCTTCTTGACACGCTGTGGCATCCAATTCAGTCGAGCGTTGAAAATGGTGTCGTCAAATTATTTGATTTGCACGATTCCTGGCATTCTTTCAGGGATGCACAGCGTTCTCCTCTAGTATTATTATTTCTTGGGGCCTCCACCGTTCTCTTTGCTCTATTATATCCTATTCCATTCCTATGTAGTGCTCGCCCACTGAACAACAACTGACTCTTTTTTCTGTGGGGATCGGTGCTCACAACTGGAGATGCTTTTGTTGGTCGCTTGGAACTCTCGATTGGGAATTCACTCAAAAGGTTTCCCTGTTCAGAATGCAGTCACGTTTTCAAAAAGTACAAAAAAAATTATGACAACCACCTGCTCCAGATTTCACTGATGCCCTCCACCGTACGTACCCGTGACATGCTGTTGTAGACAGAACAAACTATTATTCCACCATCGATCACGTGTTTTAGACAGGAAAACCTCTCCTCCATGTCATACGCCAAATGCTTCGCATCCAACCAAAATGTGACGATTAATTTGACCCTAAGGCATTTTACCCTTTTTTCTGAGGAGAAGATTTGGATTTGTGCTGTGAGAAACGGACTCAAGTTCTGAATTTCAGGCCACTTCACTGTAGTTTCTGTATCTTGCAGTTTCATTATTATAAGCCACTTCAACGTTTCATACACTAACCTTTTTGTTTGGCCTTGTTGGCAGCCTCAAGATATTTTTGCCCATCATGGTTCTCGCCTTGCTGGTTCTTATTCCAGTCAATGTCTCTGGTGGCACGTTACTTAATCTAAGAAAAGAAGTTGTTTTTAGTGATATTGATAAGCTTTCCATATCAAACGTTAGCCCTGGATCCAACAGGTAAGTCCACAGGTATCTTATGAACGCTAACATTTGTAATATTGCTCGAAATAATTTGACCATTGCCATCTCATCTCATTTCAGATTCTTCATTCATCTTTTAATGGCATATGTGTTCACATTTTGGACGTGCTTTATGCTATACAAAGAGTACGACAGTGTGGCATTCATGAGATTGCATTTCCTGGCTTCTCAGAAGCGTTGTGCTGATCAGTTCGCTGTAAGTGCATTAACAAAGTATCCTATGCTGTCTCTAGTACTACTATGATTTTTGCCATCACAGCCAAGCTACACCACATTTGTGATGAAGGACTAAGAGAAGAGTAACTGAAGAAATGCTAGTAATTAAAATCTTCAGTGTTAAGTTGCTGTGGAACATGTACCTTGGTCGTGATATAACTTAATGTGATGATGTTAAGAATTGACAGTTAGACCTACTATAGCATTTTTTTTCAATGCCAGGTGATTGTTAGAAACATACCTCATGTTTCAAGCCATTCGACATCTGAAACAGTGGATGAGTTCTTCCGTAGGAACCATCCGGACCACTATCTTGGTCAACAGGTGCCTTATCCTTGCCTTTGCTTATGTCTCATTCAGCTTGCATTTAGTCAGGAAGGATGTTTCATACATTCTACTTGGTGTTCAACTATTATTTGCCGCTGACAAATGTTTTAATTACAAAGCTATCCTTATTTTGGATGGTCAGGCTGTTTACAATGCAAACCGGTATGCTAAACTCGTGAAGCAAAAGGAGAGGCTTCACAATTGGCTGGATTACTACCAGCTGAAGTTTGAAAGGCACCCTTACAAAAGACCAACTGGCAGGGTATTTTCCAAACATTGGTTCTGTTCTTTCATTTACATGCATATCAAGTTCTTGAAAATTTCCATTTAGTATTATTTTCCCCCCAAGAAATGCTTCAATCATGTCAATATTTTGGGTGTTTCAGACAGGATGCCTTGGTTTCTGTGGCAGAGAAGTGGATCAAATCGACTACTACCGGGCTAGAATCAGCGAACTTGATAAGAGGGTAGGTCTACAATCCTTGGTGCCATGGTTCATTTTCGATGACAGGCAAAAAGCATTTGACTTTGCAGGATGAATTTCCAGGTCTCATGCGTATTTGTACACATGAACGAAGCCTCTTGTTCATTGTGTTCGTGATTTTAACGCAGGCTGTTTGTTTTGTTGATCTTTTCAGATTGCATCCGAGCGTCACAGAGTTCTCAATGACCCAAAAGCTGTTATGCCAGTTGCTTTTGTGACATTTGACTCAAGATGGGGTGCCGCTGTATGTGCGCAGACACAACAGTCAAAGAATCCCACCCAATGGCTAACTGATTGGGCTCCTGAACCACGGGATGTTTATTGGCAGAATCTTGCCATTCCATTTTTCTCTCTCAGTATCCGCAAGTTTCTGATCTCAGTTGCGGTTTTTGCTTTGGTATTCTTCTACATGATACCTATTGCATTTGTGCAATCGCTTGCCAATCTTGAGGGTCTTGAAAAAGTTGCACCTTTCCTGAGGCCAGTAATAGAGGTGTAAGGCTTCTTTCTCTGCACAGTCCTTTCCATGCTTGCGGTCAACAACTCTTGAGGTGCTACACAGATTGTTCCCTTTGCTATTCGTTCACATGCCTTATTTTGTAACTTGCAGAAAAGTGGTAAAATCCTTCCTACAGGGGTTCCTTCCTGGTCTGGCTTTGAAGATTTTTCTCTATATACTCCCTACGGTTCTGATAATTATGTCGAAAGTTGAAGGTTATGTCTCTTTATCATCGCTGGAAAGGAGGGCTGCTTCAAAATACTATTACTTCATGCTGGTGAATGTATTTCTTGGAAGTATAATTGCTGGCACAGCTTTTGAACAGCTATATGCTTTTTTTCACCAGCCTCCTACACAGTAAATCTCTTCGAACTTCTCTTTTTCCGCCACATATCTTATGAACCTGGAAGATATTTTTCCTTGTCCTCAATTCACGCAATACAAGTAAATTGTGGTGGTGCTGCTGCTTCTTAACTTTTTTATACTAGAATGTAGCACTCACTCTGAAAATTATGGAATGAAGAGTTTATTGGATGTATAGTCATAAACGGTATTAAGGCATCTCCTTTTTGCAGAATACCAAGGACAATTGGAGTAGCTATACCAATGAAAGCTACATTTTTTATGACATACATAATGGTCGATGGCTGGGCTGGAACAGCTAACGAGATTCTTCGAGTGAAGCCACTGGTCATATACCATCTGAAGAACATGTTTATCGTGAAAACGGAGAGGGACAGGGAGAAGGCAATGGATCCCGGCAGCATTGGACTTGCAGAAAACCTTCCATCCCTACAGTTGTATTTTCTTCTTGGGCTCGTATACGCCGTGGTCACCCCCATTCTCCTTCCTTTCATCATCGTCTTCTTCGCCTTTGCTTTCCTTGTCTACAGACACCAGGTCAGTTGTCTGATTGATGCTACTTTGACTGACCTTGTAATGGGCCTGACGGCCCTACTGTTAAAGCCGGCTGCATTAACTAACCCCCCATTCTTCTTTCCTATCTGGTTCTGCGCTCGTTTCAGATCATCAATGTCTATAATCAGGAATACGAGAGTGCTGCTGCATTTTGGCCTCAGGTCCATTCCCGTATAATAGCAAGCTTGTTGATCTCTCATGTAACTCTGTTTGGCTTGCTGAGCACAATGAAAGCTGCTTACTCTACTCCTTTGCTTATCTTCCTGCCACTACTGACAATATGGTTCCACAAGTATTGCAAAAGTCGGTTCGAACCTGCTTTCCGGAAGTACCCTCTAGAGGTCAGTCACCTATCCGATCTCTTCAGAATACCTCCATAGCCATGTTTGCATCTACGTTCTTCGGAAGATTGTTTCTGAATTCTGGTACTTACAATGTGATTTTCTCAGGAAGCAATGGAAAAGGACAATATGGAGCGTGCCTCGGAGCCTAATCTGAACCTGAAGACCTACTTGGCTAATGCTTACCTGCACCCCATTTTCCATCTGTTCGAGGAAGAGGAGAAAGAGGAGACAGTAGAGGTGAGAATTGACAAAGCAAGCAGCAGCAGCAGCAGCAGCAGCATGAGGAGACTCATGTGAGAAGCTCCTCACAGTATCATGAGGAGACCCATTTCAGAAGCACACAGACACAATACCATGAGGAGACTCGTATCAGAAACAGCCATTATCATGAGGAAAGGAGCGATACGGATTCACCGTCACCACCGCACTTTGTCTATCATTACGAAATTGAGCCTTGATTCTGGAAATTAAGAAGTCTCTAACTTGCTTGTTTTGGCGAATGTTTGACTGCTACCTCCACATGATGCTGAACTGCTGGTGTTGATGTACATGCGAATATGTAGCTCGAAACATGCTGTCTTGTGGTTAAACTTTTCCTGCAATATGATGAGAAATTAATCACCTTGAATATTAACTGTATGAGATGTCACGCGGCTGGTTGCAGCGCAGGTGCCGTGGGCCGTTTCTTGTCAGCTCAACTGCCATACAAGATATATATATATATATATATATATAGAGTAGAGGTGGCTCGGAATTGGCAGGCTTGAAGCATCGCATGCACATTGGGATTGAACTGTAGCTGCGCTTTGGCTGATGGCTATGCTTTGTTTTTCTTTACATTTTTGGATATATCTGTGCAAGTGCTCGGTTCCATCTGAAGACTTTGCAGACAATTTACGATGATAAATTTTGCAAATAGCATATCTTACCTTAGCTCTGGTCTTGTCTCACTTCACTATCTTATCGAAATCTTGCCATACCTCCGATGTACTTGGTATAGATCTCTTTGATTCAGTGCTTGCAAACACCGCACCACTCGTAGAGCCTGAAGATAGTACAACCAAAGTCTGCTCTTTCGTTTGAGGTGGAGGGCGGAGGTGGAGACGTTTCAGTATTGAAGGATGAAAGATCTTCTGGTGAAGTTCCGTAATCACTTGTAGAAAAATTGTCAAAAATTTCATCAAGAAATGTGAAAAATTGTAAATAGAAAATTACACTATTACTTATTTTACATCACAACAAAGAAAAGTAAGAACAACAAAAATATATGAAAATTAGTATTATTACTTCTTTTCTTGATTATAGCCGGATTTGGGCAAAAAAAATTTAAATTTTGCCAAATTATCACAAAGTGTATTGAAATTTTTATAAAAGAATTCGGAGAAGAGACTGTAGGTTTGAGTATAGCTGAATGAAGGGTTTACTGCCTATTTCGTGTGGGGCTGACCCGATATAACTTGGTCACGGGCCATGTCATACCTACAGTAGCGGGCTTTGGATCGACCCGACAGGCACGAACCATTTTGGCCACCTTAGTCACTAGAATGAATTATCAAGTCCACTCCTCTCTGGACCACATACCTATCTAGGCTTTTAGGCAACAGTAATCATTCGTTCGTTCAAGCCAGACGATGAGGCCGTCGTCTTCTATCACAAGGTCCTTGGTCCGGGACGTGGTGGGCTGGGCTGGGCTGGGCCGATGCTCGCCGTCGATCTGAAGACTCATCGGGCAGTCCGTCCGCGTTCAACTCCACCGCCTCTCACGCAGATCCTTCCCCTCCCCTCGAGCCCTAACAAAAGCTCTTCTTCTTCTTCTTCTTCTTCTTCAGATTCCTTCCTTCATTTAGCCCCGCTCGCTAGTCGTGCTCCTGACCATGGCGCTGCAGTACGTCGAGGCGCAGCGCCAGGCGCGCCCGGACCTCGCCGACTGGTACGCCTCCCTCGCCGACCTCTACCAGCGTAAGCTATGGCACCAGCTCACCCTCAAGCTCGACCAGTTCCTCCAGCTCCCGCTCGCACAGGTACTATCCTCCTCCTCCTAGGGTTTTACTACTACTCTAGATGAAGGATGTGCCTCTCCCTGCGCCGCCGCGATTCTAGATGCGTTAATTCTGATGCGGATCTCGCTGAAAACCCTCTCCGCGTACTAGTGTGAGGAATTTCCTCTAGTCTGATTTGCTGCTCTAACTGGGGCAAAATTAGGCCGACATCGTCCTGTCGAGGGGTGGAAAAAAGGCTCGATAGTGGGGTGGGGCTGCTAAATTGCTTTAATTATACCCGTTAATGGGTTAAACATTGGAATGAGTTGCTTTCAAATGAATTTGGATTTTGCTCTAGCTCAGCTCGGCCTGTTGGCTTGCTTCTAAAAATACTTTCAAACTATACATAAAATGGTATTAAGGGTTGGTTCTTTTAGGCTATGGCTAATGGCTTAAACTTTTTGAATTCTGGCTGTTCACGAGAGGCAGTATACAAAGGAAAATAGTCGCATGCGATTTTGACCGGTACAGCTGAATTCAATACACTTTTTACCATAATATTCCTGTTAACTCTGTCTTAAAAAACACACCATTTGAAAGTTAGTTACTGTAGCATAAGTCATAAACCACAAGCCATAAGTGAAAAAGAAGAGAGCCTAAATCAAACTATACCAATTTCGGAAAAAGCTTGATAAGATGAGGACTTGCTTGGTATCCACCCACTCCTGTTCTACAATTCACTGCCACCAACCTACCTCCGTTTTAACTTGCCGGCTAAATTGTCGCTACAGTTCCATGCGTCCTGTGTTTCTCGAATCAGACTCTATGCGTGCTTAGTCTTCTCAATTTGGATATACTATACCCTTAGCTTACACAAGTTGCGCCTTTCATTTGATGGATTAATCTGCACATACGTTGTCCAATGCTGCAGCTCTAGTTCACGAGTTCAGATGGAATTGATATTTGTCAAACATAAGGAGGTAGATTGCAATTCTGCTTAGGGAGAGTTAGGGGGTGTGCTGAACTAAAATTAGATAGAAAAGGTGCTTACATTCGCTACTGTTGAAGAATAACGTCAAGGGAAGATCTCGATAGGAAGCGGACGTGCATGTCTCCTGTTGCTTTGTCTTGTTTATACATGCATGTCAACCTTTTTTGTCCATGTCTGGGGTGCCATCTTCCATGCTACGGGCCATCGACTTGTCTACCATGTGCTGTTCTGATGGTTATGCACCTGTATATTCTATTATGAGTTGCTTCTGACTGTTACATTATCATTCTGCTTGCCAGGAGCATATACAGAAAACTCCATGCTTGTGGTCGTTTTATAACGTGATGGATGTCACTGATCTAATTGCAGCGTGATTGCTTGCAATGATCAGCAGCTCTGTTAATTTCATCTTGCCCCTTTTTTTCCCTGCTATGATTTTCTAACAGTTATTGTTTCTCACAATTCTAACGGCGCTGTTTCTTCTACAGACTGGAGACACTCTCATACAGCTGTACGACAATTTCATCGCTGATTTCGAGACAAAGATCAATCTGCTGAAACTTGCTCATTTTGCGGTGATAGCTTCACGCCAGTACCCTGACAAGGATGCCGCAATTAGCTTCCTCGAGGGGGTAATCACAAAGTTGCGCGAGACAAGGGAACTGCGGATTAATGAACCTATTCTTTACGTGAAGATGCAAATTGCTGCAATTAACCTTGAGAAAGGAAACCAAAAGGAGTGCACGAAACTGTTGGAGCAAGGGAAAACCACGCTGGATAGTATGACTGATGTTGATCCCACAGTTCACGCTAGCTTTTACTGGATATCATCTCAATACCATAAAGCTCGCCAAGAATTCGCTGAGTTCTATAAGAATGCCCTTCTCTATCTGGCTTACACAACTGTGGAATCTCTATCAGAGTCATTCAAGCTGGTATGTTCCTCCATTAACAATGACACCAATTGTAAAACAGAAGAATTCACTTCTCTTTCTTGTTAGATTATAATGTACCCTGGATATTGTTTCTGTTGATATTTACCATTTGACATTGTCGTGTGTTAGGACTTGGCATTTGATCTTTCCCTTGCAGCCTTGCTGGGTGATAACATCTACAACTTTGGGGAATTGTTAGCTCACCCAATTGTAAGTTGGACTATGCTTGTGCATGGTTTATTTTCTTCCCAATCCCCAAATTTATTGTATTGGTAGTTTATTTGCTTATTGATTAAGCCTTATGTGCAGTTTTTCACATACTTGTGACCGCCAAATTTGATAATTAGCTGTTTAGTTTTAAATTCTACACGCAATTGTGAGTTGTGATTGCAAGGTGCCCAAGGTACTTGGTGTATTATAGTTAGATTTCTTTTCCGACTTTTGTAGTCTCGTACACAGACTGGCGGCGTCAATTGTTAAATTTCAGCAGCAGTTGCATTGGTTGATGTATGCAATTACCGTAGAGACCAAAAAATTCAGGCTGTGCAAAGCATGGCAAAATAATGGAAGATCCTGTCATGACTCATGACTGTTTCTGCTTAACGTTGAATAATGTAATTGTGAATTGTCATACAGAGAGTTATCTTTGCATTTTATTTGGTTGGCAAATAGTGTAAACATAATCTTGGCACCTCCCAGCAAGAAAACCATCTTTTAGTTTTGACAAGTAATTTGGATGACCTGCTTTTCTGGGAAATTTATATCGACTTCTACATACCTCTACGATACTGTAGAAGAAATACACCACACACACACACACATGGCGGTTGTGCTTTGATTAGGACCTGATCCTATCTCAGTGCGACAGAAACATATCCTAAATCTATACTAAAGTACTGTTGTAAATTACTCGTTTGATACGCCTCTGGTCTAAGTGTGCTTTTTTATTTGTCCTTAGATCAATAGTCTTATTGGAACCAAGGTGGAGTGGGTCTATCATATGTTACAGGCATTCAACACCGGCAACCTAGCTCTCTACCAAGAACTTTGCAGGGTTCACAATGCTGCTCTTAGTGCACAACCAGCTTTGGTGCAGAATGAACGGAAACTGCTTGAGAAGATCAACATTCTGTGTCTGATGGAGATAATCTTTAGGTACCATTTGTGGACTATTGCCTTTCAATATCACCTCCAATGCCCTTTTCCTTTATGTCATTTTTCTCAAGTCTTGTTCCATTTCATGTTGTAGCCGGCCATCAGAAGATAGAACTATCCCATTAAGCGTTATTGCTGAGCAGACTAAGCTTTCTATCAGTGACGTGGAATATCTTCTTATGAAGAGCCTCTCGGTAACTTAATTTCCTATGTTCTATCTTCCATATGGAAATTCGTTATTGGCATGGACTGTGTTTTTTGTAGATTTTTTTTCCATATTAACCTCTTGCTTTCTTATGCTTGTATGTTTTCCTTTTTACTTGGGGATTGGAAATTCGATGCATGTTTATGTGTTGGTTGGTTCTGGAACAGTGAGGGTTGATAACTTGTGATACATGTTACTATCTTCAGTTCCTCTCCTTTCACATGTGATGTTTTAGAGATTGTTTGATGGTTGATTTTGCGATATTTTCTTATAGAATTATGACTTTCATTTTTTTCAGTTAAACTAGCCCTGTGGGAAGTATAGTGTATTCTACATATCTGTTACTGTTTGTGATACACATGTTTGTCGATCACAACAGACCTGTTTCTCGTCTTGTGATACATGTTACTATTTCTTTTACCATGTACTGTCTGCAGTGTTTGCCCAGTGTATCTAATAGAAATTTTAATTCTGTAGACCTTGCAGGTGCTAATGCTTGTGGTAGTTTCCATCCTTTTCAGAATTTCATTCCAGATTTTCTGCATCAGTTACAATACATATTGCTGGTTCTGAAGGTTTAGTTATTTTGCTGGGATAACTAGGCAGCTGAATTAGAGTATCACTGTTATCAGCTTATTCTTAAAGGAGTGCCCTGCTGATGTTTTATCTTTAGTTGCTAAAGGATCAGTGGAGCCTGAGTATTGCATTTTCATTAGTTTGTCAGCTGCCATACAATTGACAGGCATTTGAAACACTAAAGATTTTCTTTTCCACTGCAGGTTCATCTTATAGAAGGGATAATTGATGAAGTGGACAGCACAGTTCACGTCTCATGGGTCCAGCCTAGAGTACTTGGAATTCCACAGGTGAAGGCTTTGCGTGATCGGCTGGATGCATGGGTTGGAAAAGTGCATACTACACTGTTGTCAGTTGAGGCAGAGACTCCTGATCTTGTGGCTGCATAACTTATCGTCCACTCCTCCACAAGCCTGCTTGGTCAGCAAGGCTGCGCTGCAAAATGAGAGATGGTCCAGCTGTGCTGCTTGCAGTAGCTCTTTTCTGGATAACGAAAACATGTTGCCTTGGGCGTTTGCCTGTTTGCCCGCGTCCTATTGATCTGGACCTGTAATTTTCTTTTCTTAAGATCCTCTGGACGTTGAGGGATGGAACTTGACGCAGTATCACGGAGAAGACATGAATGGATCGCAAATTTCATATCGGTAGGGTGTTATAGTAGTTTTCCCGGTCAAATTTTAATCTGTAATTCAGCGGGTGTTTTTATTTTCTATTGGACACGGATGCAGGAAAATATTGCTGATTTTCATTGTCTTTAAAAGGTCGTGCCTGACGTTTGCTTATTACACTGCCAAACTGTTGAGCCTTGATTGGCTGTGAATTCTGTCTGGTATGGTAGGTTTGGGACAAATTGCTCTGTGGGGCTTGGTGTTTTTGCTACAGTAATTAGTTTCTAAACGGTACGTCTTTTTAAGAAGAGGTTTACAAGTCGATTATGGTAGATATTGTACCGACTTCAGCTATGCTAGCTAAAATCAAATACGACCATCTCTTTCTTCATACTTTGTCTCGTAAACAGTTAGAATTTAAAAGTATCCTTTTTAAAAGTATCCTTTGCAAGCGTGACAAAAACGAAACGTCTGATAGCACAACTCAGGCCAATATATCACGTCAGACATTCAGGCTGCTACATCTATTCCTGTACAGCAAGCAAGCAACCTCTCATGCGCCAGACAGAAAACTAACGGAAAAGCCCTGAGATCACACAAACCGATCCATGTAAAGCCTGGTCAGAAGCTGGTCGAGGTGCCGCCTTTCTTTCCAAAGATCATGTCGTCAAGATCCTGAAGCAAGTCATCCCCACTAGACCCATCTCCAGATCCTGCAGGTTTCCTTACAGGGGCATCTCTACTAACAGCGCGGGGGGATTCCTCAGGCTCCACGGTAACTGGAATCATCGCTGGTTCTGGCTCAGGTTCTACAACAACAGGTTCCTTGAGCTCTTCGTACCTGGAGAGAGCCTTCTGGAGTTCATCGTGGATGCTCAATGCCTCCCAGAGCTGAGCCTCATTATCGCCAGCCGTCTCTATGATTCTCTGGATTGTGTATTGACACTGTTGGCACTGCCGAACAAGGGTGGTAGTCAAGTCATCCTGCATGAATATGACGTGCAATCAGAACACAACGGTGATGATAGCATAGTACTAATTTTGTACTGAATTAGATATCTACAAAATAAACACATAAGAAGTGATAGAGATGTTCATATTACAGGGTGAAGTTATTCACTCGTTGTCAGTTAATTTCCTATCGTGATCAGGTAAGAAAGGGATAACAGGATGATTGGTCAGTGGGTGTCTTTGCTGCAGTATATTATAACGATCATGAAATGTAACAAATGCTAACAATCGAAATATAATTTCGTTAGCATACAATCCTGTATGAAGTCATCAACAAAACTTGAACCGAGATGCCTGACTTCACCTATTGTACACCATACAACATTAACTAATCACCAAATCGGAGGATGTAATTGACAGAGACGAGCACAGACTGACCTCTAGAGCCTCTTTTTGTGGAGAAGAAGATAGCACCGTGGAAAGAAGTTCAACACTATTACGAGCAATCTCAAATGCCTCGTTGACTTGCACAGAAGGAACAGCACGAACTGGAACAAAACTTTCATCTGGAATTTCTTGATACCCATCCTGTGCTGCATCAGAATATGGTTCAGCTGCAGCTACCGAACGGGGGGGAGTAAATATTGGTGCCAGGCTCTCATCATCACGCCCAGGGAATCGAACTCCCCTAGATCTTAAGCTCTGCAAAGGATACCAAATTGTAACTGAAACGCAAAAGTTACTAGCTGGCTGGATGTAATGATTGTTTCGGGCACAACACACTGGTCTACGGATGCATAGTAAACCATCACTAAACGAATGTTGATCAACATACATCTGAATTATTCATCCAAGTGACAGAAGAAGCAAATATATATATCAATAATCCACCAAATGTCAAAAAGCACAAAATAGTTTGCTCTGGTTCTTGGCAGGTCAGTGGTGAAGCACTATTTCAGGTTAAGTTGCACTAAGCTGATTTAAGCGCAAAGCGTATGTACCTTGTAAGTTTCTTCATACACCGGAAGGTAGCGGAGCTCATCTCCTGACTCTCCCCATGCTTCAATAAGCATAAGTGCCTTGTTTCTGTTGTTGACTATAGTCTGTGGATCATCAATAAGTTTTACCATCTCATCAAGGACCCGCTCAGCAGCAATCTCGAGAAAACCTTCTCACAGTTTTTGACAATGGTCTCGAGGAGGACAAGAGCTAGATATTGCACCCTCGGATTCTTCAACATGATTCTTCTCTTGATGGCACGGATCAGCTCAACGCTGTTGGCCCTTCCAGTGTTGACCATATCGCATATCTCAAGATTGGTAGCCCAATCAGGCCCATCCATGGTCTCCAGCGTGGCTTCATCAACAATCTTGTCCGCCATGTTCTGGCCTTGGAAAAACTCCTTCATCTTGAAACTCATGTTACTCACGCCAGCTGACATCTTTCGGCTAACTTCTGCACTGCTTATCTTGAGCCGCTCGCCCAAGGCATTGACTTTGTCCATCAGATTGTCACTCATCTTGTCAGAGTGCTTTGGTAGCAGAAACTTAATCTGATTCTGCGGACAAATGAGGGGCTACGTTAGATAAAGATAGTAAAGAAGAAATTGAACACCAAAACTGTAATTTAACTGCAACAGCAGGAGAAGATGACTGAGATTAGCCGAGAGAGAGAGAGAGAGAGAATCCGCGTTGGTAACTAAGGAGATCCAAACGACTGAGAACATAAGCAGTAAAAACAAACATATAGAGAAAAAGATGTTCCTGTAGCAGCTGGAAATAGCACGCACATACGAGGATATCTGAAGTTGAAACTGTATTTAGGATCTTCGTCCATGTGAACATAGGCGCATCTCTCTCTCCCATAAACTAGAATTGATCACCTTTGCAATACAACTACACTCTAGTTACAGAGAGCGGCAACACAATGATGGGGGAAAACCTAATCTTGCTCAGATTGCAGCGCCTGACTTACAAAGGGAGGGAAATCCCCAGTGGATGCTGCGAGTGTGAGGTGGGAGGGATGGATCGGGCCTGACCTGATGCGTTGCTTCCTCTTCTTCGTCTTCCCTGCCTTCACTTTCCCTTGCCTGTCGTTCGTCCCTGCCCCGCAAGGCCTACGCACGCAGGAAGTCGGCTGCTATGGATGGATCGATTCCGTCCGCGTGCGTCTTCTTCTCTTCCCTGATAGTAGAATAGAATACATCATCCCCTCTTGTCTTGCCTTTTCTTGCAACTTCTTTTTTCCTTTTCGCCTTTACAAAGGAACGAATTAATTTCAGTCCTCTTGCAAATAATACTAGGCGAGGCCACACATTAGCTCCTCTCTCTCTCTCTCCCCCCCTAGAATGGGAACAATTGGCTAGCTTAGTTGAGTTGCTTCAGAATCTGATTCTTGAGATGCTGTAAAAATCAGGAATACGAAGAAGCATGGTAGTTGCCTCCGAATGTGATTCTTGAGATGCTGTAAAAATCAGGAATACGAATAATAATGCTTGAGTCCAACTTTTGGCTCTAGTCTAGTCTAGTTGTTGCATCTTTCTTTCAATTCAGAGCCTGCGACTAATTTGGTTAGATGGTGATTGAGTGTGCTCTTTCTTCTTCTGTCAGTCAAATGACAGCAAGTCTTTTTGCGGGAAAAAAGAGCGAAAGAACCAACCACCGCGAGCTCCTGACGTCCCCTCCCCTCGCAGGAGAATGGAGACGGGGTCTCAGCCCCACTTGTTTGACTAGCCTGCACCACTCCCTAAGCTGCCTCATCACAATGCCAAGATTGTTTCCAAACCACCTCACAAGAAATCACTGCACTAATAATAGCATGTATCCCCAGAAGAAGAATCTAATACTTCAGCAAGACAAGAACCGTACTTTAATACACCCATGCCACTTGGCATTTCACATGTTTATCCTGGCTTCAATAAGTTCAGATAAGGGTAGCCTCTCCAGAAAAAGGAGACAGTTCACATCCAAAGAGCTTCAAACAAGAGCAAAGGCAGCAGGCAAGCTAAGAGAATTGACTGTGTACATATCATTACTCCTGCCAGTTTTATCTCCAAATTTGGAGCAAAAAATCAAATATATACATGAAAAAGAAAAGATGAAACAAGTAAACCTTAACTGCCAAAATCACACCACGAACGCGACTGGCTGCATTGAGTATCCAAGCTGCATTGCTGTGCCAATCTGGCCCAAAGGATAGTCATCTCATACAGTAGTATTTGTTCGCAGACGATGAACGCATGCATCATCTGCTGCAGGGATCCAGCTATGCAAAATCATCATACTCGACCTGCCAACAGCAGCAGAGTTCTTATCACTACATAAACAAGGGGCAGCAGCATATGATCAGTTAAGAGCCACCAACAAAGGGAACAAAACAGTATTTTTCCCATGACTTCAAGAACTTACAGGATTTGCAGGGCAGTAACAGCCTCCTCCATGATTAACAAGTGTGATGATATCAAAGTATAAAAAGCTTTCCCAGTAAAACTTGCAAAGTTGCCCTATAGCAGTTCATCTGCTCCATTGAAAAGAAATGAGGGAAACTTCATTGACAAATCCGGTCCTGAAAATTGAAAGAGCAGCACATTTGTTATGACATCATTAGATAAAGTTCTTCTAAATGAACAAATTATCTTTGGAACAGTGCATCACAGGAGGCAGTAAATGAGGAATGAAATCAGTGGCTTCCTATGGCCATAATTCTCAATTCAACACTATGATTAGTTATTATAAAACCAAATTTTCCATACAAAAATATGATATCACTGTGTACTCACATTCAAGTCCAATGGACAAACTACCTTGTACATTGAGTGACCAACACCATGGTTGTCACGGCGTAACTGACGACCACGGTGTCTAAGAGGCGCCAAGACACCTAGGCGATGCCGTGGCGACGCCATGGCGAACGCCATACGGAGCCTATACATGCATACGGTCAGTCGGTCACCTCTCTCTCTATAGCACCCAAGAATTGAAAGGGGCATATTATCTCTAATCCCTCCCATCCTTATCTCTAATCTCTCTTCCATCTCTATCTTTATCTCTCTCCATCTATTCCTCTCTCAAAACCCATCTACTATTTCTCTCTCCTCTCTCTCTCCCCGTGAGGCAGGTGGCGGTGGCAGTCCGCGCCACCACGGCAGGCGGCGGCTTTGCCGCGGTAGGTGGCGGTGGCAGTCCGTGTCGCCATGGCAGGCGGTGGCAGTCCGCACCACCACGGTAGGCCATGGCAGGTGGCGGCCTTGCCACGGCAGGCGGTGTTGGCAGTCCGCCCCACCGCGGCAGGTGGCGGCCTTGCCACAGCAGGCCACGGCCTTGCTTCGGGCGTGTTACTAGGGGTATGAGGAAGCTATGGGCATGAACAATCGGAATGTAATAGACCAAATCGATAGAATTAAATTCGGGGCTTAATTTGGGTTTTTCGGTGATTGTCGATGGGTCTTTGGTCGTCGGAGCAATTGGGGGTGGGTGGCTTACCTCGGACGTCGATGCCTTCAAATGGAAGGGCTCAGGGGTTTAAATAGGGCGACGAAGGTGGTTCGACACAGGGGCTGGGCTAAGGCGGTAACGGCGTGTGGCAGAGGTCGGGAAGGCTTGGGGAGGCGCGGCGCTGCTGGCTAAGGGGAGGTATGGGCTGTCTCGGGCGCATCATTGCGGTAGTCAAAAGTGGTCGGAGACGTGTTAGGTTAGCTGTGAGAGGATTAGAGTAGAGAGAGCAGAATGGGCAGCGGCGGTGAAATTGCCATGACGGCTCGACCAGGTGAGGGCTAAGATCATTAAGAAGGGTGTTAGGTGTCAAGGATGTCGTACACTGGCTTGGCGAGGTGGTAGTGCAATGAGGCGGTTTCTGACATAAGCGATGACCGAGAGAGAATAGAGAGAGCAGGAAGAGCTAAGGCATCGAGGAGCTTTGCTGACTAGGCTGACACGCAGTTGGTGCAATTAAGAGGGTGTTAGAGGTGGGAGGGACGACGTGGTACGGGCTCTGACCATTTTGCGAGCGTGGTAGCGGCGGGAAGTAACGGGAAAGAGTGGCGGTGATATTTTCGACGATGAACAGTGGACGCGTGAGGAGGGACGGAGGAGATGGCTGGGCAGTGAAATCGCGACGTGGATGGCTGAGATGGGTGCGGAATTTGGCCAAGATTCATAAGAAATCAAAGTTAATCAAATTCTTTTTGAATTTCGATTTTGTTTCAAATGCAACCAAGGGTTGATTAGTACAGTATATTTCTTTAGAGGAGGGAATCACCTCGAAGCACAGCCTGATATTCATTTCCATCTGTAGTGATGAAAGTCAGGACGACGACAGGAAGAAGAATACAGTACGAGCCAGGTAGGTAGGCAGCCAAATATGAGTGAGAAACATTGACGTACATTCCAGTCAGACCTGGGGCACAGACCGTTGACCATTCATTTATGCGTACGGTGCAAGAAAAGAGGCAGCAGGAGGCATCCGCCGACAGGTGGGCCCCGCATGTCGGCGAGGGAAAAAGTATAAGGACGGGGGGGTGGGCTTCGCAAGTGCGCACGCCCGCCTCTCCCGCCTCCTCTTTGCTCTGACCAGCCTCACCTCGCCGGAGAAGGAACCGCCAGCACCCCCTCCTCCGCCCATCGCCGGGGACAAAGTGGGGTTCGGAGGGGAGCATAAGGGGATTGGATCGGGAGAGATGAAGCGCTCGGTTTTATTGTCCACCGTGCTCCCTGCTGGCGCTGCTGCTAACCCTAGGTAAGCATCGATCGGTGGATCCATGGGTCGATTCGTCTTCCCCCGCTTCTCCGTCTGGATCTACGTGTCTGCCTGATCCTTCGGTCCTGATGATGATTGTAGTACTGTATATTTCTATGTTCGACCTGGAGAATTTTCTTTTGCAACAACTACGTTTTGTTCGATTTTGAATTCTGTGGGCGATCGAAGAGCCGATTGTTGGGGACGATAGTAGATTTACGATTCCCCAAGTGGATCCCATGACTTGCTATATTTGAAATTTTGGGGCTTGTGATGGGAATTCTGGTGAATTTTGCGTTAGATTCTCTCGAGCCGGTTTTATCTTGCCCACGCTTGCGATGGGGAAAAGAAGTTCATATAATAGATGATTCCGCGAGGTGTTGTTTCCATCAGAATTCTGGTGAACTTTACCTCATTCTGCATATGCCTTTGTCAGTTTCTGTTTCGAATATTTCGTTTATTTATGAAGCATATTTTTGCCCTCTCTGTTCAGTGACGTCGATGAATAAATGTTAGTTCCGGATGTTTAAAGACAAACATCATTCCCGAATTAATCCAACAGATTTTAGTCAAAGCACCATGTTATTTATAGATCGGTAGAAGCTCCATGTACTCTCTCTCTCTCTCTCTCTCTCTCTCTCTCTCTCTCTCTCTCTCTCTCTGCTCTACTCGCTGGACCCATCATTGATTTGACGAGGAAGTTGCAACCATTGTATCTCTCTGAATACCTGCAACGTACCCGCCTAACCTTGTTAGACAATGGACCGTTTTGCATGGGAGGATGTTATTGCGCCATCACACCAAAAGAAAACTCCACATTGAAATACTCTTGTCGGTTTGATCTTTATTTATCATCTAGTTCATCACGCTTAATGTAACACAAACTATGTTTAACTGCTGGGAACAGTGTGAAGCGATCGTTTGAGCAATCTTTGACTTGCATGTCTGGTTTACTCTTGGTTTTAAATATGCTAGCATTGCGTGTTCACATTGCTTACTAATATCTGCTAATTTTCCTTTTCAGGATCACTTTGCTTTTGCCCCTTTCTGACCCGACTCTTTTGGTTTTCATCGTCCATCCTTGCCACGGCGGCGGTGTTGGCGGTCGCCCCACGCGGCGGTGGCGGCCTTGCCACGAGCCACGCGACCTTGCCGGGCGTGTTACTAGGGGTATGAGGAAGCTATGGGCATGAACAATCGGAATGTAATAGACCAAATCGATAGAATTAAATTGGGCTTAATTTGGGTTTTCGGTGATCGTCGATGGGTCTTTGGTCGTCGAGCAATTGGGGTGGGTGGCTTACCTCGGACGTCGATGCCTTCAAATGGAAGGGCTCGGGGTTTAAATAGAGGCTGACGGGTGGTTCGACACGGGGGCTGAGCTAAAGCGGTAGCAGGCGTGTGGCGAGAGTCGGGAAGGCTTGGGGGCTGGCTTACTGGCTAAGGAGGTATGGGGTGTCTCGGGCGCATCATTGCGGCGATCAAAAGTGGTCGGAGGCGTGTTAGGTTACCGTGAGAGGATTAGAGCGGAAGAGCGAGAATGGGCGTGGCGGTGAAATTGCCATGACGGCTCGACCAGGTGAGGGCTAAGATCATTAAGAAGGGTGTTAGGTGTCAAGGATGTCGTACATCGGCTTGGCGATGGCGGTAGTGCAATGTGGCGGTTTCTGACATAAGCGATGGGCGAGAGAATACGAGGCGGGAAGAGCTAAGGCGGCGAGGAGCTTTGCTGACTAGGGCGACACGCGGTTGGTGCAATTAAGAGGGTGTCAGAGGTGGGAGGGACGGCGTGGTGCAGGCTCGACCATTTTGCGAAGGCGTGGTAGCGGCGGAAGTAACGGAAAGAGTGGCGGTGATATTTTCGAGCGATGAGCGGTGGGCGTGAGGAGGGACGGAGGAGATGGCTTGGCAGTGAAATCGCGACGTGGATGGCTGAGATGGGTGCGGAATTTGGCCAAGATTCATAAGAAATCAAAGTTAATCAAATTCTTTTTGAATTTCGATTTTGTTTCAAATGCAACCAAGGGTTGATTAGTACAGTATATTTCTTTAGAGGAGGGAATCACCTCGAAGCACAGCCTGATATTCATTTCCATCTGTAGTGATGAAAGTCAGGACGACGACAGGAAGAAGAATACAGCACGAGCCAGGTATGTAGGCAGCCAAATATGAGTGAGAAACATTGACGTACATTCCAGTCAGACCTGGAGCCGAAGGAGAGATGGACGGCTGCGGCTGGGGGCACAGACCGTTGACCATTCATTTATGCGTACGGTGCAAGAAAAGAGGCAGCCGGAGGCATCCGCCGCCAGGTGGGCCCCGCATGTCGGCGAGGGAAAAAGTATTGGGACGGGGATGGGCTTCGCAAGTGCGCACGCCCGCCTCTCCCGCCTCCTCTTTGCTCTGACCAGCCTCACCTCGCCGGAGAAGGAACCGCCAGCACCCCCTCCTCCGCCCATCGCCGGGGACAAAGTGGGGTTCGGAGGGGAGCATAAGGGGATTGGATCGGGAGAGATGAAGCGCTCGGTTTTATTGTCCACCGTGCTCCCTGCTGGCGCTGCTGCTAACCCTAGGTAAGCATCGATCGGTGGATCCATGGGTCGATTCGTCTTCCCCCGCTTCTCCGTATGGATCTACGTGTCTGCCTGATCCTTCGGTCCTGATGATGATTGTAGTACTGTCTATTTCTATGTTCGACCTGGAGAATTTTCTTTTGCAACAACTACGTTTTGTTCGATTTTGAATTCTGTGGGCGATCGAAGAGCCGATTGTTGGGGACGATAGTAGATTTACGATTCCCCAAGTGGATCCCATGACTTGCTATATTTGAAATTTTGGGGCTTGTGATGGGAATTCTGGTGAATTTTGCGTTAGATTCTCTCGAGCCGGTTTTATCTTGCCCACGCTTGCGATGGGGAAAAGAAGTTCATATAATAGATGATTCCGCGAGGTGTTGTTTCCATCAGAATTCTGGTGAACTTTACCTCATTCTGCATATGCCTTTGTCAGTTTCTGTTTCGAATATTTTGTTTATTTATGAAGCATATTTTTGCCCTCTCTGTTCAGTGACGTCGATGAATAAATGTTAGTTCCGGATGTTTAAAGACAAACATCATTCCCGAATTAATCCAACAGATTTTAGTCAAAGCACCATGTTATTTATAGATCGGTAGAAGCTCCATGTGTACTCTCTCTCTCTCTCTCTCTCTCTCTCTCTCTCTCTCTCTCTCTCTCTCTCTACTCGCTGGACCCATCATTGATTTGACGAGGAAGTTGCAACCATTGTATCTCTCTGAATACCTGCAACGTACCCGCCTAACCTTGTTAGACAATGGACCGTTTTTGCATGGGAGGATGTTATTGCGCCATCACACCAAAAGAAAACTCCACATTGAAATACTCTTGTCGGTTTGATCTTTATTTATCATCTAGTTCATCACGCTTAATGTAACACAAACTATGTTTAACTGCTGGGAACAGTGTGAAGCGATCGTTTGAGCAATCTTTGACTTGCATGTCTGGTTTACTCTTGGTTTTAAATATGCTAGCATTGCGTGTTCACATTGCTTACTAATATCTGCTAATTTTCCTTTTCAGGATCACTTTGCTTTTGCCCCTTTCTGACCCGACTCTTTTTGGTTTTTCATCGTCCATGATGAAGTTGAGTTTATTCAGAAGCTTCCCTGTTAGCTTAGTGTAAATAGTAGACTTGTTGGGGTTTAGTTTGGTAGAAAGAATTAGTCTCTGGTTGGTGTTCATTTCTGCTAGCAACAATGGCTGCGATGAACGAAAAGGTGTTGGGTAAATGTGGAAGAAACATAAGTAGCCTCAAGAGAAAGCGGGATAGCCCCGCTGCATATTACGCTGATGCCTGCCGCACCTCTGAATTGCATCAGTGTCCTGCTGACAACTCTGCTGTTAGGTTGTATGTTGATGAGGATCACAAGGCAAACATCGCATGCCACTTAAACAGGCAGATTCTACAGAGCTATCAGAATTTCATGACTAGTGCATCGCCAAAGCGTATCCTGCTACACCAAGGTGGTCACTGGAAAGATTTTCCAGAAAAAATCGTCAAGCTGGCCCAAGATGATTTCAAGACAAAGAAGACAATCACAGAAGCAGGATATCAGAGCCAGCTATTTTTGCTGGATTTTGTTCACATGACATTCATAGACTCGAAGACAGGTCTTCAGAGGCCGATAGCCTGGATTGATGAGAATGGAAAACACTTCTTCCCAGAATTATTTATTGAAGATCAGATATTATATAGAAAGAAAGATTTTGCGAACGGAAATCATGTGTATATTAGTGTTCAGCCTAATGGGACAGAAGAAATGAATGTCCAGTTTGGAACATCAGAAAGTTCTGCAGGAAGCTCAAACTTTGAATCTAGTACTGAAGATGTTTCCAGTGCTAAGAGAGTTAGGGCTGAGAAGAGTGTCATGGGGAAAAAATATAGTGATGTTGGAGAAACTATTGGAGAAAATGAGCCACACAATTTGTCTCCTACAGCCTTCAGTTTTCTACCATGTCAAGATAAGCAGGGTGGGCAATCACGTGCTCAACGAGCTAGTTCTGCTGTGCAGAAATTGTTGCTGCAGGGGATGGGCAGTGTTATTGGTTCCAAGGACATCATCGGGATCTACCGAACACCGTTACTGGATAATTGTAGAGAAGTTCGTTATAGTCTTTTCCAAAAGCAGGTGGAGGTTACCAAATGCAAGCGTGGCAATGCAAATGTCCTCTATGCCTGGCTAGCTTGCTCCAAAAGCTCCGTGGACGGAATGATGTCGAATGGCATATTGAAAGTTAGTAAGCCCGTTAGGTGTCCAGACTATGGAATTGGCACAATCCTTGCCCCAGCGAATTGCTCCAATACCTGGTATGGTCCTGATCTACGAATCATCCCTTGGGTAAAACTTTAGTGATTACTAGCCGAGTGCCCATTGCAGCACAACAGATCTCAAATAAACATAATATAAGTTCTCAAATTAGAAAACCAATACACATAAGCCACATAAAGGTTGAGTTCTTTTTGGCTTATAGTTTTTGATTTATCGCAAATAAACAAACGGGACGGTTTCTCTGCCGTTTCGAAGCGGCTTATCGGGATAACTTTTTTGAAGCAGCTTATCAACATTCGGTTTGATTATTCAAGTGCTCGTGCTAGTGCCAAAAACCATAGGCCGTAGCAGAAAAAAACCACCCAAAATCTTATCGCAAGCCACATGCACTATCCACAGAAGATCATTTAAGTAACATATGCATGTATTTATCCACAAAAGATCCTACCAGCTCAAGAGGTGGTAGTTAGATGGCAGACTCACCATCACCACCAGGTTCTTTTATAATAGTAAAAATTACGGACACCAAACCCTGTTATCCTCACATCTATTATCTTACCATGTTTATTCTCTTATTTTTAGAAATAGTTGCTCACATGTTGCCTGAATCATTTATTTATTTTATTTTACATGTTGTTCATATGTTTTTAGATGGCAACATTAAATTATTGATCCATTTATTTATTTTCATTTCTTAGCAAGTTTTTTCTTTTCCTAACCATTACAAAATTCAATATTTGTATTACTTTCTGCAGTGTGAATTACTCTGATGTTGATGAAAATGGCATTGTCCATATGATGTTGTGTCGTGTTATTATGGGGAACGTAGAAATAGTTCACCATGGATCTAAGCAACATCGGCCTAGTAACGAGTATTTTGATAGTGGTGTAGATGACCTTAAAAACCCGCAACATTACATTTTATGGGATATGAATCTGAATAGTCACATCTATTCTGAATTTGTAGTCACCATCAAATTGCCTTCTAAAACCAAAGGTAACTAATCGCAACTACTATGTCTCATTTTTAAATTTTTATTTAGCTTTGTACAATTCGTAATCTGTGGCAATCCCAAATTCTCTTATGAGCCAGCCTTTTCATTCTGTGTCAGATTCCTTTGTCACACAAGAAGATTGTCACCATTCTTCTGATGTTTCGCTGGTCTTGAGTTCTAGTTCGCCTGACAGTGTTTCACAGGTAAGATACTTTACACTGGGAGTTAATAAGATGGTACTGTCACGCTAGACTCAACTTCTGTTCTCATACAGACAAGTTCCACTGTTGGAGCAGCAGCAGCAGCATGCAGTAATTCAGATTGAGTGACTGAGAACAATTGTCTTGTGCTTGTTTTATGAGATTAGAACTTCAAGCTGACTGTAGTCTTTATCTTTGATAGAAACCTCCAAATATGATAAGTTTCCTGTTAAAACCATGTTACGCCACTTTTGTCGGGGTGAGTTAAAGCATCAACATCCTTTCATGTACAAACAGGACATGAACCTTCAGGCATCTCCAACATTGGGAGGTCAATGTGAAGCCCCCATGTTAGGAGATTCAATGGAAAGGGCTCCAAGCTCACCTTGGATGCCTTTCTCCATGTTGTTTGCAGCAATTTCAACCAAAGTTTCTCCTGAGAATATGGACAGGGTCAATAGTTGTTATGAAGAATTCAAGGTCTGTATTTTGTCAATTGAATTTGCCTGACCTTTCTGTTGTTGTCCTAGCTGACTTGAATTTGTGCGTGCGTGTATATGCCAGAGCAAGAAAATAAACCGAGTCGACCTAGTGAAGAAGCTGAGGCATATAGTTGGTGACGGAATGCTGATATCCACGATAATGCGGCTCCAAGAAAAGGTGTGCACCCATTTCTCTTCTCCGATGCATTAGTTTTTGATTCATGTGGATCAGTGAAGTAAGCTATGCTGTCAGCCGAAATTGTTGAGAATTCTGGGATGATGGCAACTTTGTGTTCCAAGAGCAATAGTTATTTCTTCATTTGGTCCTTTGCACGCTTTTCTGAGAATAATCTGCTTGTGTTCGCGTTTCAGCAGTTGCCACCGGTGGGGAGGCGTGAAACACACAACGCACGGGCCAAGACGGTGGCTAAACCATGAGGTCGGTGGGCCGCGGTGCAAGGATAGGGGCAACTGTCGAAAACAGCCATGGACGAGGTCTTCTGAGTTGTTTTCGTTGAGCATGTTGTGATATTTGTATTTCGCGTACGCCTATTTTTCTTCGTTTATCAACGCTTGGCCGGCAACTAGTGTTAGACCCGACTAATAGCCAGCCAGCCTTGTCTGCAGCTGCAGTTTTCAGCTCAGTGGTGTCTGTTCAGTGTAGAACGTTCATGGGCGTATCACGCCAAGGTTCAGTCCAGCATGCTATTTACCCTCTTAACTCTCCTATGATAGTATAATAAAATTAATTATTTACTGTATTCTTTTGAGTACGGACGAGTGACTTGACAGTAAAATTACTTATAATTAACAATAAATTTATTATAGCTTGTTGGGCTAAGCGTACTCGGCTGGCCCAGCATGGCCCAACCATTCGCTGTTTCGTGCCTAGGTCGGAGGACAAATAAGGGTGATATGGGATCTGACTTTGTCTCTAGCTCATTTAAATTGTATTGTGTGCAAGACTACATATGTTAGTGTTACCATGAAATATATATGTACTGTTTCCAGTGAACGGGAAGATATGAAAAACCAAAAATGATAATTAGTAATATCACAGATTGTTTTTTTAAACCGTCTGTGATAACACATCAAAGACGGTTTTTTTATTAGTCGTCTGTAATATGTACACATCACAGACGGTTAGTTTTAAAAACCGTCTGTGTTGTTACTTATCACAGACAATTTGAAAACCGTCTGTGATGACTACATGTCATTACTGATCCATAAATTCAGACGACTCATAAACCGTCTGTGATAATCTTTTTTGTAGTAGTGATAGCTCGTGGTTGGATGGGATTATCCGTAAAACTTCACAATATAATATCAGGGTTAGATTTACCTTTGGTACATCTCATATTTCTAATGCAATTTTTCTCCTTTTTTCTAAATTTTTATGCCTTAGCAACAACTATGTGGTACTACAGCTCGCGATTTTAGAGAAATTTAGCTTCAGAATATACTTTAAAGTTTTAGGGCAAAGCTAGCAATTTGCTCTTAGAGGCAATATTTTGAAACAATCTTTGGAATAATTTATTTCGTGGTTTTGTGTTCAAATTTGCCTAGCTATAGCTCAAGGTTTTAGCGAAATTTTATTTTTCTCAAAAAGAAAAAAAATCGTGAAACATACCAAAACTGTTCTCATATGCAGATGTCGTACCATAGTTCATGGTTTGATGAATTTTTCGTGAAACTTCAACGTACGGCTTTAGGTTTAGATTTGCCTTCTATAGCTCACAATTTTAGCACTACCTTGTTTTAGAGAGAAAGATTTTAGGAGAATTTAACAAAATTGTTCTCATATTCAAAGATGCCATACTAGCTCATGGCTTGATGCTTTTTTTTTGTAAAAAAATGCTACAATACAACACTTTTTATATAAAAATAATAATTACAGTACAGTACATGACTGAAAAAGAATTGAGTGTCCCAAGGCTACTTGAATGTCAATGTGATTTTTGAGCCCTTCGTTCTTTTTATTTAACGTTTTTAAATTTTTATAGTCTCTAAGATATAATTTTAATCATTATTTTTTATATCTTTATACTAAGATATATTAGTAAAATTATAATATTATAAAAATATTTTTAATGACAAATCTAATAATGTAACTTTCATATAGTTATTCTAGATAGTTTTAAATCTATCAGTAGTCAAACTTCTGCCTTGCCTTCTCATTACTAGCCAGCCCTTTGCCCCTTTTGGGGACCTGATACATTTTTTTTAAGGTATCATCATTTGCCTGCAACCAGGGAATAATTTCCTACGGAACAGCCCTGCAAAATTCCCACACTCCAAACACAGGGATTCTCAACAACAACAAAGGCATACCAAGTTACCAACACAACATTCCATTCCAACGTCCGAAAAGAATGATTCGCTATTGAATATTAAGCAGCAGACTTGTAGCAACAAGCGTATTTAAGAATACAGTTAGCTGTAGAGAGCAGCAGCTAATGTTGTTGTTGTTGAGAGAGAGAGAGAGAGAGAGAGAGAGAGAGAGAGAGAGAGAGATACAGCAGCTGCTAAACAAGACTTGCAGAATCGAATCTACGGTAGCGAGGTCCTATTCCATCACAGGCAGTGCACTGCAGGCATCAAAGAGCAGCAAGCAGCGACTCAGAACCTCAAACAAGAATCGTCACATGTCTTCTAACCGTGCCTATCTAGGCCTCAAATTGGAGGCGCTGCTGCACAAAGAATTGATTAACCAGCCCTATCTTCTCACTCTTCTAAAGTCAGTCAGCATCTGTGCTAATCAAACTGCCACACACCTCATCGATCCCAACCTTCTCTGTCACTTGGTGTAGTTAACAATGCACCTAAACAAAGAATTTTATCTGTTGAGGTTAGCACCTGTGCGTTAGCATACCCTAAAATGTACGCGATGTGTCATCCCTTGCAAATCTCTGCACTGAACTGCCCTGCTCAACCAGCCTGTTAGCGCTAGAAGGTAACCGGATTTTCAGTCTCTTTGGCCGGAGCTCTGCAGCTGCATCTCTAGTCGTTTCCGCAGACTCTTGCCGGGAGCAACTGCCGGTAGATGGATACACCTTCTGCTTTGCAGCGTAACTGGTCTCATCGTGTCGAGTTTCCAACTGGCGCCGCTTCATCCTCCAAGAGATGGGAACCTTGTCCTCTCTTTCTTCATCAGAAGAGGTGGCAGAATTTGAGTTCTGGCTCATAAGGACTGAGGGAACTGAATAATGATCAGTCTCTTCTGGTTTCTTATTGTTGTCCTGTTGTATTTCAGGACGCAACTTCTTCAGCCGCCTCAGAACCTGATTGCAGTACTTATATCAGAAACAAAGTACCAACACTATATGTAAATCAGGAAAACGAAATGCATTTGAATGTTCCTCGGCCCAAATTTGTCCTCGAATACTAATTCTGGGCTTTAAATAACTTAGCTGGTGAATAACTAGAGCTGTTAATTTTGTGTTCAATAAACTATAACATGATTCCATTATACATCTAGGCCGTGGACATGCCTAACCATTTATATGACATGCCAGCACAGCAGGCAGGCAAGGCAGCAGTAGCTCACCAGATAGCAATAGCAATTGGCTTCCTCGCTGCCAGAATCTATTATCATATCTAAAGGATGAAACTGCAACATACCTGCTGTTCAGACAAGTTTGATGTCTTCATGTCAGAAGCAGATTTTCCTAATATGCTGGACCTGCGCTTGACTCGGAAGATTTCAGATTCAGAATCGGAATTGCCACTGTATTCCATGGGCGAAGCATTACAGGAACCGATTTCATTACAAGCATCAGCCATGCCGGATGAATTCTCATCCGGAGTGTCAGTTCCTTTGACTAATGATGTATTTATGGCCCGCTTGGCAGTTGAGTAAACTTGATTGGTTTGAGTGGCATGGACCTAAAAAAGTTAATAAGAACATTAACTCAACCCAAAAATAGCAGTTGGAAACATGATTCAATATAAGCATAGCAAACCCACCCTTGCTTCTGGAGGCACAGGCACCTCATGATGTGCAAAAGATGTCAATGTTGATGTTGCAGGAGAACTCTTTCCAGCATCAGCAGCGGTTACTCCTGAAATGACATCATCCGGCAAATTTGCTTCACTGTCGCTGAAGTCCCGTGAAGTCCCAAAAGATGGGTCATCCTCGCCATTAATATCAGAAATCTCAGACTGCTTACATGAGCCATGACCACTTCTTTCCTTATCCACGCGAATATCCTGCTCAAATTTTCTTGATAGAGCCTCTAGTTCCAGTATGTCCTCTCTAACGTAGACAACCCGGTTAGATTTACAAGGGCAGCTCCGCAGTTCTTGTTCTGCACTCCAATCAACAGACTATTAGATAAAATATAAATGATAAGCTACAAAATTAGCAATTTTAACATCTCCTACCATGATGAAGGCAGATAGGATCAAAGTTGCATCCACACAAAACATGCGTAATGTAGCAGTCACGCCGGCACATGCTACAAGACAGATTTGAATACGTTTTTGGCTTGTAGCATATTTGAGAACCCATTTTAGCAAGTAGGCCACGTGCACGTCGCTGGCATTGCATCAAACGCACAAAGCAAGACTTGACACAATACTGGGAGTATGGATGTTCAGATTTATTAAGTGATTTTGGATTGATGCTTAACAGTTTGTGGGACAGAAGCACTGCAGAACGACAAAGTAGCTCCTCATGTGCAAGCAAGGGTGTTCTGTTCAAAAACGCGTAGCGTTTGCTAGCCAGAGAACCCAGAGGAAACCAGTCACCGATAGCAAAATTGACAGCCTCTCCACAATTGAAGCCTGGGTAGTTCAAATGCTGTTTAGAACATATGTGCGTATACGTATATGTAGCAATTAGCAAACAGAAAATAAAAAGACTTTAAACACATACCGTGGCTGAAACCCGCATGGTAGGAACGAGGGAAAGTAACAACAAACTCTCCAGGTTTTTGCACAGCTTTATAAACAGGAACATTGTGGTCTAACAAGATACTTGGAGGGAACATTGTTGTCTTCCCCAATAGAACATCAAATGCTGCATCCTCTCCATCACCAATCAAAATATCTTTGTTGTATACATACTGGCTAGCCACCCTTTCAAACCCAGGAGCAGCATCACCTGGTATCCCATACCATGTCTTAAATGCCCCACAATGATGGTAATTGATGCTGGTCACGTAGCCAAAATGTCAGCACCTCAGCCTTAAAAACGTAAAGAAATGTAACCGCGATCAAGAAGAATGAGAGCTCCTACCTGTACAAATAGTGATCTTCCACATGCCATGCAAACATGCTGAAGAGCATCCCAATATAAAGCATTGGATCTGTTACTCCCTGTTTTGGATCAAGGAGTTACAATCATGACGAATGCCATGTTCAAGAATATAGAACATAATAGGCAATAGTTAGATTACTTACTGGAATTGGCATCTGCAGAAGTCTCAGCACAGAATTGGAGAGTCGTGAAAAATTCTATAAGCACAAAGAAAACAATCAGTAAAAGCCATATAGCAAATACCACACACACACACACACACACACACAGAGAGAGAGAGCGATTCTTTACCTTGAGGTTCCAGTTGCTTTTCCCAAGCTGATCATGAGGAGAAGAAGAGAAGGCACTCCCATCAACATCGCAAGCATATTCAACAAAATCCATTTTGCCAAAAGCAATTTCACGCCAAAACTCCTCCTCCACGTACTTAGCTGGGAGACAACAAGCACTGGAATATTTCTTAGAGAACACTTTGTTGGCCATTTTCTCATACTCTCGGAAAGTATAGTTCCTGCAAAGCCATGCCAAACAAGATGAGACTTGAAGACAAACTACACCGGTAATGGAAATAGACAAACAATGGCACACCTTCCACTCATGAAGAAAGTGACTGTATCGTCTTCAGCCCATTCGGCAAGACGAAGCGGCTGAACTCTAGTCATGAACTTAAAACTAGGCTGTTCCTTCATCAGCACGACGCCAGCAGGAACAGAAGCGCTTACAGGAGACACAATTTTGCAAATACCTGCAACAGAACAAGTGCAGTGGTCATTATTAAAAATAGCAAGGGTCTGCTAGGATTGATAGATCAATCAGTAATACACATTTAACTGGGAAAAACCTAAAGGGAGCTGTACCGTATTTCGCAGCCACAGACGCAATCTTCTGTATATAACCAATGGGATCCTCAAATTCCTCCTTGGTGGGACGATACACAGGGCACTCTGGTATCCTGTCTATCCATTCCAGGTTAGACAGATCAAACTTGTCGACCTTGCGCTTTGCAAAAGGATCCTTGTCATCCTGGACACTGCTGCTAGGTAAACCTGTAATCCTTGTCTTGTTCGCATGCAATCTGACACCACAGTTTGCGGGAGTCTGCAACGCATCCCCTCCGCTCCTTGCAGGATTGTCCCCCGCTTCGTTCTGAGCACTCAAACGCATTCTCTCTAGCCTCCTCCTCCTCCTCCTCTTCAATGCCTCTAGCCCATTCCTGACCTCTGCAGGGAGACAGCTCCTGCCCTCCACCTGTGACATAGCTAGATGCATTAGGGAGCGAACGAGAAGATGAGCCATTGCAAGGCGGCATTGACCAACAGAGACAGCAGGCTCAGCTGGCACCAGCAGTTTCGATGCCACGAATTGGTCGCAGGTAGCACCGAAAGAGCGGCAACTCCCAACCGAGTCAAGAAAGCTCTGGTCTTGGAATCAAACACGGCACATTGATATCCTTCCTCCGTCCGGGTGGTTTCCCTACCACGGCCATCGGTCGCAATCAGTCGGCCGCGGGATTTCTCCAGCCATTGTATTTTCGAGCAAATTTAAACCCTTGTGTAGTATCTCTTAGCAATTCATAACATTGCTCGCCGATTCATCAAAAATCTGATTCCAATTAGCCGTTAAATTAAACGCTCGCAAGCACAGCAAGTGATTCAGAACCCAAACAACACAAACATACATACAAAAAAATCGGCGGGCAGGCCCTTGGGGAAGAAAGGAAAAATGAAAAGAAAATCTCCAAGTGGTAGACGAGGTCAAAGGGAAATTACGCACATGCGGTATGACCATTGGAGTGAACAAGTAGAAATTGTCCACACGGAATGGAATGGAACCCCACACGGCAAGAATAGGATAACCTTAACTTCACTTGCGCTAGTAATTTGCGAGCAAGAGACAATGGCTTGTGTTGACTCGTCCGTCAGGGTCTCGTAGTAAATGTAAATCTACTAGTAACAGGGCGATGCCAAATTAATACCACTACTACTAGTCTGATCTGATGATATAATAATTACGGAACAACCGCGTAGAACAGGAAAGGGAAAAAAAGCTCCTACTTTTCCAATACTGAATTCACCGAGGCCACGCCGGTAAAAAAAGGAGCCAAAGAAACAAAATTGGAGGCAAAATATTCACGAGTAATTCCGAAAAGCTCCCAAATTGCTGTGATTTGAGGCGGAATCTATCAATTGGGTCTTTGCTCCTTGGATGAAGAGGAAGAGGAAATTGAGCCAAAGATGTGAGTTTTGGAAGAAAATGAAAATAGAGAGGAGGGTGGGGAGTCGTAACGGAGGAGGGGTGTTATTGGGAAAACGCAGAGGAGGCGGCGGCAGGTCTGGAGGTTGTTGGTTCCACCCGTCGGAACGGACAAACCGTACAATGAATTCTCCGTGTACACTCCTTTCTAGTGTACCTATTGCTTCTTTCAATAATCAAATAAATAGAATGCTATCAACTCATGATATTTAGTTTGCTCGTATAAACACTTATGTTAAAGTTAAAAATTATCAGCCATAGTCAAAATAAATTCACACATGGCTATCTGTAATGGTCTTATATAATCAATAAATTGTCTATATAGTTATCTATATAATGATTTATATGATAGAAAGCCGTTTATACGATGTCGGTTAAATAGTAGATAATATATTTCTTTATAGTTAAAAGTATTATATGGTATAGATTTACCCACAGCTTACATTTTGGAACATGCCATCTTTTCGAGAATGCCCATCCTACCCTCCTTGGCCAGGTTGGCTGGGTTGCTTTTTGGGGCGTGCATCCATGTGCCATTTACAGCTGCTTATCCACCTGGGACAGTTGGCCTAAAAAGTAAGGCCATGTTCTAACTTACCACGTGTTATCACCAGGGTGGCTTGGTTACTTAAACCTGTACTCGAAAATGAATTTTCTAGTACACAACAGACGTGCAAGCCCAAAACTACCATATAATACAAGAACTTTCAGACGTGCAAGCCCAAAACTATCATATAATACAAGAACTTTCAGACGATCTAAGCGCAACTGAGATCTAAAACTACGCATCCTCATGGAAGAAAGGCTCCTCAGAAACTTCATTTTCTACTTGGACATCTTAATTCCATAGATCTTCTGTTTGTTGTTTAGCAAATAATAAGTACAACCGTACCTAACAAGCCACAAGAGTAAACCATAATTTACTAATTGCATGAGTATTCAAAGGAAGGGGATATACTGGTTCTATTATTTTGAGTGGATGCAATTTTATTTATAAACGAGTAAAACAAAAATAGTTCTCCTTAAGATAAACGGTGGTCGATCACTTCCAACCTGCGATCACGCGCATATCAGTACGGTGGTCGACCACGCCAACGTACGACCACCAGCGATGGTCGACCACTCCCAACCTACGATCACGCGCGATGATCGACGGCTTCTAACTTACGACCACGAGGTGTGATCGACGACTTTCGATTTATGACCACGAGCACTGATTGTTGTGTTCCAACTTACGACCACGAGGTGTAGTCGATGTCTTCTGACTTACGACCACGATGTGTCATCGATGGCTTTCGATTTACGACCATGAACAATGGTCGTAGCCTTCCGACGTACGACCACGAGCCATTGTCGAAGGCTCCCGATTTAGGATCACGATCGATTGTCGACCGCTGCCAACTTATGACCACCAGTGATGGTCGACCGCTTCTGACCTACGATCACGCGCGATGATCGACGGCTTCCGACTGACTTACGACGATGAGGTGTGCTCTGTTAAGGGTATTAGAGATAAGGTATTAGAGATAGAGTAGGATTGTTATTCCATATATACCTTATCTCTATATGGTAGTATATCCTCTCTTGTACTCTTATATATATGACCCTTTGGGTCTCATATCAATACACACACAATATTCATAACATGGTATCGAGCACTAGGTTTAAATCTAACTCTAGCCGCTTCTTCCGCCATCGCGCCCGGGAGATCTATCTCCGGGCGGCGGCCTCGTTCGTGGCGATCTCTATGCCCGGCTTCCACCGCGGCGGCCGCAATGGCCGGCGACCACCTCCTCCTCGCTACAGCGACGGGCTCCTCGAGCCGACACCTTCTCCGTCAAGGTCGGCTGGCCCGGATCTTCGCGAGGCGTGGCGTTGTCACCCCGCGACAGCGCCATCGCCAAGGGAGGCGAGCCCTCGCCCGTCATGGCGCTCCTCATCCGCGACATCAAGCGCGTCGTCACCATCCGACCATGGACACGGCCTGCGCTCCGATCTCGGCGCGGGTCCTCCACGGTCTTGTGCGACATCCCGCTCTCCGCGTTCGGCGACTCAAGCCGCCTCACGGCCGAGAAATCCTCGCCGTTCTTGCAATCCGGATAAAGGGAGAAAAAGCGGATGGATCTAGGAGGCGGCGCGGTTCTCACCTTCGCCGCGTCTCTGGTCTTCTTCGCGTCGGCGTCTTCGCCGGATCGGTCGCCGTCCGCCTCTTCTGCGCCAGATCGAGCGCGCCGCCGCCGGGCTGCTCCGCCTCTGCCGCCGGCTGCTCGCCTCCGTGGCTGTCGCTCGGCCTCCGTCCGCCGTGAGTCGCTCGGCCTCCGTCCGCCGCTGTCGCTCGGCCTCCGTCCGCCGGCCGCTCGGCCTCCCCCACGACCTCCGCCGCCGCGCTCGCCTCCGCCCTCCCTCGCCTCCCCTATGCTGGGCATCGCCGCTGTCGCACCACCGCCGTCGCCGCTAAGGCCTCCGCCATCGCCGCCGTCACAAGAAGCAGGGGGAAGTATTCGGTTCCCCCGTGCGTGAGTTGGCTCGGGCTGATTGCCTTTGGGCCGGCCCATTTAAAAGAAGTGCGGCTCGGTCCGGTTTTGTAAACCGACCGAATAAAAAACCGTCGCCGATTCCTACTCCGTTCACCGCCGGTGGTCGTCGACTTCCGGCGTCGTCACCGACTTCGCCGTGCTCGGGACTCACGGTGCCGCCGCCTCTCGGATCCGATCCGGAACCGCTCGTCGTCATCTTTGGCGACTCTTCCGCCGTCTTTGCCCGAGCTATCATGACCTCGTCTGCGTCGGCTTTCTTCTTGTTGACCGTCGCCGACTACGCCGTCACCGTCGCCAAGACTCGCCCGCTTTCGTAAGCATCTCTTCTTCTTGGCTTCATTGCGCTCGTGGTCGTCTTCCTCGGCCTCGTCTACCGCTCCGGGGCCACCCCGGCGGCTCTGCGTCGCTCTGCTGACTCAGTCGTCGAGTCGGTCGTTCCCGACCCGCTCGACTCCACGGCCGCCTCGGCCTCCCTATCGTCTCTGCGCGGCCTGTGGCCGCTTCCCGCATGGCTCCGCGCTGGTGCCTCCGCCCTCAGCGGCGTCGGCCTCTTCGCGGCGATCCGGTCTCCCACTGCACCGCGCCTCGTTGCGCTTCTTATGCATTCGCCCGCTCGGCTCTCTGAGTCGCTCTCCTTGTCGTGCGCGCGTCGGCCTCCTCTTCTGCGCCGCCGCACCCTCACGTCGTTCTTTGTTGCCAACCTCACCGACTCCACAGTCGCTCTGCCGACTCGGTCGTCTGAGGTCGGTCGTTACCGATCCCTTCGACTCACTGCCGCTCGTCGTTCGTTTCGGTGAGTCGGTCTTTAATTATTTTTTCGTGAGTCTTTCGTTCGTCCATCCAAATCCGTAGTCTCTAATCTCCAGTTCGTCTCAAGCCGTGCGAGTCCACAAATTCATTGTCAGTCATAGAAGTGTAGGAATTTTTCTTTTGCATGACAAAGACCGCCTTAAGGCCGTCGTTTCTTACGCTGCGCCTCCGTTGCGCTTCTTGTGCTCTGCGCCACTCGCCGTCTCGGGTTTCGATCTGCAGTCATGCTTCTATCTATTCCTCTTGACGATTTGTGATTTTATTCCAAGTCGCACGCATAGCAACGACATCATCAAGACTCGGACTTGGAGTATACCTATAACTTCTTTCAACAAACAAATAAATAGCTATCGATAATGCTATCAACTCATGATATTTAGTTTGCTTGTATAAACACTTACGTTAGAGTTAAAAATTATCAATCATAGTCAACAAAAATTCACACATAGCTATCTGTAATGGTCTTATATAATCAATAAATTGTCTATATAGTTATCTATATAATGATTTATATGATAGAAAGCTATTTATACGATATCGGTTAAATAGTAGATAATATATTTCTTTATAGTTAAAAGTATTATATGGTATAGATTTACCCACAGCTTACATTTTGGAACATGGCATCTTTTCGAGAATGCCCATCCTACCCTCCTTGGCCAGGTTGGCTGGGTTGCTTTTTGGGGCGTGCATCCATGTGCCATTTACAGCTGCTTATCCACCTGGGACAGTTGGCCTAAAAAGTAAGGCCATGTTCTAACTTACCACGTGTTATCACCAGGATGGCTTGGTTACTTAAACCTGTACTCGAAAATGAATTTTCTAGTACACAACAGACGTGCAAGCCCAAAACTATCATATAATACAAGAACTTCCAAACGACCTAAGCGCAGCTGGGACCTAAAACTACGCATCCTCAGAGAAGAAAGGCTCATCAGAAACTTCATTATCTACTTGGACATCTTGATTCCATTGGTCTTCTGTTTGTTATTTAGCAAGTAATGAGTACAACTGTAAAAGGAAAGGGATATACTGGTTCTATTATTTTGAGTGGATGCAATTTTATTTATAAACCAGTAAAACAAAAACAGTTCTTCTTAAGATAAACGGTGGTCGACCACTCCCAACCTACGATCACGCGCATATCAGTACGGTGATCGACCACGCCAACGTACGACCACCAGCGATGGTCGACCACTCCCAACCTACGATCACACGCGATGGTCGACGGTTTCTAACTTACGACCACGGGGTGTGGTCGATGTCTTCCGACTTACGACCACGATGCGTCCTCGATGGCTTTCGATTTACGACCACGATGTGTCCTCGATGGCTTTCGATTTACGACCATGAACGATGGTCGTAGCCTTCCGACGTACGACCACGAGCCATTGTCGAAGGCTCCCGATTTAGGACCACGACCGATTGTCGACCGCTGCCAACTTATGACCACCAGCGATGGTCGACCGCTCCCGACCTACGATCACGCCGATGGTTGACGGCTTCCGACTTACGACGATGAGGTGTGCTCGACGGCTCTCGACCTATGACCATGAGGTGTGGTCCATGTCTTCCGATTTATGACCACGAGGTGTGATCGATCGCTTTCGACTTACTTGGTGGATTTAAAAATTTTTAGAATATATTTGTATGCATATAGTATAATAAATATTTTAAATCTGTAGCAGTGTATGGTCATTCAACTAGTTCAAGTAATATGTAGAAGACAGTCAGATCCACCGTTAAAAAGCCGATAAAAACGTCCCCTGACCCGTACCATGACTGCTCAGAGCTGAAGCAGAGCCTCGCTGACTAGTCGGCGCTCTCATGTTGCTTTCTCGCGCGCGGTTACAGGTGAAGAAGCCTCGGCGTGACGTCGCACATCGTCCCTATCAACGATGTGCTCCGGCGCCGGCCATCTGTTCTGTTGACTCGCATGCAGTGCACACGCATGCAGTCGCACATCAGGGTCCTTCACCGCTATGATACGGCGTGGTCCTTTTAGATATATATTATTTAGCCTATCAATCTAAATTTGGCTCGTGGGTTTAGCCATACACACAGACACAGGCCATGGAGCTCATGGGCTATGCGATGTCGGCCCAGTCATATTTAGCCCAACGGGCTAAGAAAGTCCGTCTAGTCCATTTCAGCTTGAAGAATTGCAATAATTCCAAAAAAACATAGAAATCGAAAAACACAAAAATAAATAGTAGAAATGAATTATATACGGATATCTCTATTCCTTAAAACATGAGTTGGTGGCCGTCGGTCTATTCTCCCTTAGCTCTCCACAGCCGTTCATTCTCTTTCAACTCTCCGTAGCCGTCCGATCTCACGATCTTCCTGAACTGACACATGAGGCCAAGACAAACAGTAATGCTTTCCGAGTTTCTCATTTCTCCCTTGACCATTCGGTTTCATTCCCATGTCTACCACTATCCGGGCAGGATCTGCTTCCTATCTCCACGTAGCACCGCTCCCTCCTCTCCACCGGTCCTCTCAACTACGCACCAAGCTCCACCATTACCACCACAACCCAAGCTTTGCCAAGTCCTTTCCCCAGCGCTCTCCAATGGTCGCTGCCTATGAGCGCCCGTCTCTCGGATCCACCGGCTTCCATCGATCGCTACCTTCTAGATCCACTGGCTGCTGTTGCCGGGCATACCTCTCGGATCCACTGGCCACCATAGCCGAGCGTCCTTCTCTCGGATCCACCGACCGATGTTGCCGAGCGTCGTGTCACCTCATAGTTTCCACCAGTCTAGCCACCGTCTTGACTAGAACTGCTTCGCCGCACTGTTCGTGTAGCAAAAAAATCTTGGTTGGAGTGGCGCTGGGAGGTGGGGCGGCGGCGGTGGAGAGATGCTCGGTGCCAGTGAAGAGGGAGAGGGGAGATGGGGTGGTGGCAGTGGTACATGCTCGATGGGCGGCAAGAGGAGAGGAGATGTGAGGTGATGGGTCAATGGGGTACGACCATCTGCGAGGGAGAGAGCGTGGGAGAGAGATCTGGAGAAAATGAGAGAACAGAAAACCGAAGCCGAAGGTGAAAGTGGAGAGGATGGACAATTAGCGCGAGAGAGGGGATATAGATGGTCAAGATTTTCGTGTATAGATCGGATGGCTGAGAAAAAAGGAGGAAGAATGCACCGACGACCACTAACTCATATTTTTAAGGAGTAGAGATTTCGGGTCTTTGAAAAGTCGGAGTAACGTTCCGCTCATTGCGGTTTGAGCTTCTGACTTATTTTTCACTATTTATAAATTTCGTCTTTTTTCTAAACTTTTGGTTTTATTTTATTTTTTTTGCCGGTTCTTTTTTTCGTATTCGTTTGCGTTTTTCGTGATGATCTACCGTATTTTTTCTATTTTGAATTTTTTAAATTTAATTACGTCAAATAAGCCACCTTCAGTTGTAGTGTAATTTCAATCAGGTATAATGTAATTTTGGCCATACGTCACTATTTTTTAGCCCAATCGAGCGAGGCCTTAAGTTTGACGGCTCCTCCAAACAGCTTCTGGAAGTGATTTTTTAAGCTCAAAATGGTATGTGTTATCAATATGATCGTCTTTGGTGGTACTAGAAAGCGCAACCATCAGCCGCGATGACAAGAGAAGACATCAAGGGGAAAAAATAGGGCCTCCGCCCAAACGGCTAGGCGGCGTAGAGGAGAAGCGAACGGCTCGTCGTCGTGAGGGGACAACGGTCATATTACCGTTGCGCGATTGGATTCCTTTAAAGCAGCCCGTCTCGCCTCGCCTCCCTCCCGGCATCTCATCTCATCTCATCTCATCTCCGCTCCACGCCTCCACCACAAGTCCACAAGAGATGGAGACGCCTCTGTCCACCTCCAGGAGGATCACCCGCTCGCTCGCCGCCGCATCCGCCCGTGAGTCTCTCCTCTCCTCTCACCTCCTTCGGCTCCAAGATCGCTTCTTGATGCTCAATTCTTCTTTGCTGCTGCAGACAAGGACCCCACCACCCACTTCTCCAGGACCAAGAACGCCGCCGGTGAGCGCTCCGCGCTGCACGACATCACCAACGACTCCCCCATCGTCGGCCTCGCCGCAGGGGGCCTCCACGCCGACAAGACGCCCGTCGCCAAGACCCGCCCCAGGCCCCGCCGCACGCCCGGATCCGGCGAGGCGCTCCTGCGCGGCCAGGTCAAGACGCTCCTTCAGAAGGTCGACGAGGAGTCCTGCGCCGCCGCCGTCCGGCCGGCCCGCATCCAGGCGCTGCTCGGCGTCTCCAGGTCCCCCGCCCAGCTCCTCGCGCCCACGCCGGCCAACACGCCGCACCTCGGGACCGTGTCCGCCGCAAGGGAGGACTTCCTGCTGCCTGATGCCCTCATGATGATGCCCTGCGTCCTCGAGGAGGAGGAACTGCTTCCTAAGCTCCAGGTACCGACTGCACGCCCAAAGATGAATTCTTTTCGAGTTCTGATTAGCCACCAATTCTCCCTGATTAACCATGCGTGCATTTGTGATCACCCAAGATTTCCGTTCTCTTCTTAGTACATCGCTAAGGCGGCAGGCATTCTTGTTCTAGTTCCATCTTTTAATTGCCATCCCATTAATCTTTATTCAGGCTTGCTGCTGCACTGACATGCCAAATGTAGTTGTAATCTCTGGATTCTCTGAACTACCTAATGGGATATACTAATACATTTGATGCAAGGAATCTTGCTGCATTGGTCAGGTCTTGGCAGTAAGTAGCAATTACTCTGCATTATGACTAGCTGCATCTTGCCTGTGGTGCCCAATACTGAAATGCGATGCCAACTCTGTGAAGAATTGCCAACCAATTCATGTGTAGCCTCTAACTAGCGCAATTTGTGCCGCGTTGCATTTGGTGTTGAGCTGCTTTGCCCGTTGTCGTGCAGGTCATTGCAGCAGCTTCTCTGCCACCGCCGCCGCCGGCAGAGGAGAACCTCGGCGAATGCCAGCTGAAACGTGCGCTGGTGTTCGACGACTCCCCTCGGAAATCGGACCTGTCCGGAGGGTCGGTGGTCTGGTCATCCCTGACGTTCCAGGGAAGCAGCAGCGACAGATCACCGGATGACGACAGCTCATCGGCTTGGTCTATTCAGGTCCATGCCAGCTCCGAGAAGGGTGACGACGAGCTCGGCGAAGACGCTGTGGGAGAGCTGGAAGAAGAGTGCACCGAGGACGAGTGGCGAGGAGAAGATGATGGCTGCTTTGATGATCTGTGCGAGGGGATGGGCAAGATGACCGTTGGGCAAGATGAGGAGGAGGAGGTCCACCCGGTTGGGCTGCCGGCGTTTGAGGGGAGGCACACCCGTTTCATCTACAACAGCGACGATGAGATGGAGAGGGAGGAAGTGGTGGTGGATGCAGCGGCGGATCATGGCGCGCTGGTGCTGAGGGGCCTGCCGGTGCCGGAGGGGAAGCATCTCCGCTTCCACGAGGAGGACGAGGAGTAAGGATTCGATCGATGATCTACAGCGGTTGTCACTCCCTGACACCAAGCAAGCAACAAAACATTCTTTTGGTTTCGACTCGACGGCAGGCATATTCGGTGTTTCTTTTGTACTCCATCTGGTTGATGTTTCAGTTCTTACCAATTTCATGTCTTACACCAATTCAACTTTCGGAATGCATATATATATATCACTCTCAAATTGGGTTGAGTTACTGAATAATGCAACATGTCTCCTAGTTCATGCTGCTCATCCTGTACTTTCCACCACCTGCACGATGTAGGGGGAATGGCCCCAAGTCTCTTCAGCAGGTTCCTGTAGTAGCATCACCAAATGCATTGCGTTACCACCATAGTAGCATGTGAGAAGGAACCTTTTTTCTCTCTTGTTGGGACAACAAAGGGAAATGATGAGAACCAGTTCCGCGACATCGTCCAGCAGCTAACCACCGGATCCCCATCCCCTCCGCCGCTCCACAACCACCAGATTATTCCCAACCCTAACCACGTCTTCCACCGCCCCCCGCAGCCCATGCCCGTGCCAGGATCCGCATGGGCCGACTCTCCCGTCTCCGCCTACATGCGCATCCTCGAGAACTCCCTCTTCAGCGCCACACCCCCGGGCGCCGCGGCAGCTGCGGGACAGGCGCCCCCGCCGGTTCTGTCGCCCGGGATACTCCCCTCGCCGAGCGGATTTCTCAACCTGCTCCCCTCGCCGAGCGCCCAGAAAATGACTCGGAATAATACAAACTCCGAAAAGGATTGAGTTTGACATTTAACAACAGAAGAATGATTGCTGAATGTGCTGTCAAGGTACACAAATAACTGACAGGGATACAAGTAGCTTCTCTGTATCTCTGGATAGTTGACACAACCACTCACGTGTCCTATTACCCAAAAACCAATAACCCGAAAACCACATGTTCATCAGGAAAAGAATGAACTTTGTACGAAGTTACCATAGGAGTGTGTGTCAGGTAGGCTGCTAGCTAATAGCCTAGGAGTGATTGCTCAACTTGGTGAAGTGAGCTTTCTTCTTCAGCAGGTTCCTGAATTTCTTCAGCAAGGCCTTCTTCTTCTTATGGTTGTGCTGCTCCTGGTTGAAAGATGATGTCGGCCCATTGATCAACAGTCCATTCACCTGATCTACAAGTCCATCGTCTGCCTGTGACTCAATGTCATCGTCACTCGACTCATCCGTATCACTGCCCCTCTCTTTGCTTAGGTCATCTTCTATCATCTTGCTGTTCTCCAAAGAGTTAGCCTCCACTGCTGATATCTCCTCTTTTTCATTCTTGACCTGCTTGACTGTCTCCACTTTGACGTGCTTAATCTCCTCCACTTGGACGATCCTATCACTGTTCTTGCGAGGTTCATCATCTCGTACATTATCCATAGGCGAGCAGATCATCTTCAGGAATACATTTGTCTGCTTCTCCGGGCTCCTCACAGCTACTACTCCATTTGACTCTCCTTTTTTGGCTGTGGCCTCTACGAGCAGCGTAGAGAGCTCACCGATCTTCGATTGAGCAGCTGCTTCTCTCGTCCGCAGGCCGTCGTTCTCCCGTGCAATGCTAAGTAGCTCGTTCTCCTTGTCAGCAAGCATCTCCTTCAACCGTAGGCTGCTGATCTTTTCTTCTTCTGCGGTCAGTTTGGCCTCGGTGATCTTGGACTCGAGTAGCCTCAGCTTGGTCTGCAGCTGCGCCTTGTCATCCTTTGCAGCCTTTGCTTCGCGCTCGGCGGCTTTCAATGATTCTAGCACCTTGTCCATTTCCAGCTTGATGAGCAGGGCCTTGGACTTCTCGGTGCTCTTTGCTGCATCTTCCTCTTCGGCTTTCCTCGCTGTCGCCTCTGCTAACAATTTGGAGAGCTCGTTGGCTTTTGCCAGAGCGCCTGTTTCTCTAAGCCGCAGGTCAGTGACTTCATGATTCAGAGCAAGCACCTCCTCCTCCTTGTTGCACACAAGATCGTTGAGATGTGAGCTCTCGGCCTTTGTTTTTTCTGCACTTGAGCTGGCGTCCATCGTGTTACTTTCATAAACTTTCAGCGTACTATGAAGCTGTGTTTTCTCTGCCTTGAGTTCCTGCACTTCCTTCTCTGCAACTCTGAGCGATTCCACTAGCTTGCTCATCTCTGACTTGATAGAGCTTATTCCCTCTTCTGATCTGTTGAGCATGTCCACAAACCCGGCCTCTTTCGATACCCACTCATCCTTGGAACTCTTGGCCTCTGAACCCAGCCTCTCAACTGTTTTTCTGAGGCAGGCAGTCTCGTAGTTGGATTCGTCAAGCATCAACTGGTATTTGTCTTGTGCATTCTTCATCGCAGCCTTCAGTTCTGATATCTGAAACTGTGCATTGTCTAGCACGGTTTGTTTTGTCAGGACTCTTTCCTTCGCTTCTCTTGCTTCTGATGACACTTCACGTAGCGCAGCTGCTAAATCTTCGACGGCCTTCTTGACCTTATCCCTCTCCTCTCTGGTGTCATCAAGCTCCTGCAGGAGCTTGAACTTGTCTTCAGAGAGTACGCCGACCTGCGTATTCACTGCCTTCTCATTGCTAACAACCTGTTGATGTGTGTTGTTTAGCAGCTCGTGTTCAGACCTCAACCTATCAATGCTCGCCTGCAGTTCAGATGCCTCCTTCCTTACAATGTCAATGCGCCCATTCGTCTCGAGGAATCCTTCCTTGTATTCGCTTGCTTCGCTCTCCAATGATGCCACCATCTCTTTGAGCTGGAGAACTTCCGATTGTTTGTCTTGCAGCATCGACGTGCAGTCCTCGAGGCTCTTTGTCAAGGATGCAAGTGACTCGTCGTTGGATTTGTTCAACGAGGAGGCTTCTACTAGGCGGGCTTCTAGTGACTCTGCCTTCGTCTTCCACTCTTCTGCCTTCGAGGACTTGGGCCTTGTCCTTCTCAACCGAGGCCAAGTGATCCCTTGCATTCTTCAGGTCCTCCTGCACAAGATTCAGCCGCGCCTGCAGCTCCGACGTCTTCACAATCCTTGGCTGTTTCTGAAAACAAGCATGAATGAGAGGTGCAGAATTCGTGTGTGTATGGGGTGCATGAATGGTTTAGGGTACAGCAGGATCTGTGCACGTTTCCTTGTCTTACATCAGGAGCGGTGGTGCTGGTGGTCCGGTGCGTCGTCGTCGCCTTGAACGATCGGCGTTCTCCTGGTGAAGGCTTCGGAACGTCGACTGATGCCGAGGACTTGTCTAGCGGGATGCGGGCATTGTGCAGTGGGGAAGGCGCCCTCATCTCCGGCTTGCTTGGTCCTGCATGTTTGGCTAGCCTGCTAACTCTAGGTGCTGATGCTGAAGCATGAACCCTGTGGCTGGAATTGGAACTGGGATTGGCATTCGATGGGTTGGACAGACTAGGCCTGCTACACCAAAGTGTTAGATCATGCGATCTCTGAAGCAAAGTCCAGAACTATATGCGAACAGCTGCCGTTCGGCTATCTAGATAACGAGCATGAAACTGTTATGAGAGATGTTGCGATTGACTGAGGTTGGCGTGAACAATCGGTGATCAAAACGACATTAATTTTTGCAGCGTTGATCAGCTAAAATAAACGACAGAATTTTGAAAGCATAATGCGTCATCAGCAAAAGAAGAAAAAAGTGAAGCGAGAAGATATTGATTTGGTCCGTCAATCTGAAAATGCAGAGGAGAGTGTAAAGAAAGATAGACATTACTTACTTGGGCTTGGATGCCAACATTGTTGTGGAGAAAGAGGAGAAAGCAACGCCTCTCAGAGCAGGTTTTTAGTACGTTTCAGCCCTGGATTGCATTGTGGCAACGTGCAATGCTGTTCGACGATATTGGCAGCCCACTTCACCCCAATTAAGCTTTGAACAGCTAGCTCGTTGACTAGTAAAGTTGCTGCAAACACACGAGGAGACAACCCGGGTCGCTGCATCATTTTTTTGCGAGCTTTCTCCCATGTGGATCGAAGAGGATGAGATAATGGCCAAGTAGAAGTGATGCCTGCACGTCCTATATGTGAATGGAGAGAGATGTTGGAAGCTGATTTCTGAGTACATGTCTTTGGGCCTCCCAATTCTGAGTACTAGTTTACTCAACTACATACGTGCTATACTTTCGCTGAGCTGATGCTTGTAGCTGGGACAGTTGTTTCACTCATCCTTGAAGCTTCAACATTTCTCCATCATATTTGCAGTACATTGGCAGTAACAGAACTGCAAATCTATTTTTCCTTTTGTTTCGACCTAGGGCTTTCCTTGGTAACCAATCACTCAAATGCTCTTACCCTCTGTAAGAGTGGAATACATGTGGCTTGCTTGGCCTTGTACAGCATATGTACATTTGGCCAACCAATTTCCTATTCAGGAAAAAGAATAAAATACTAAGTACAAAAGGAGAGAGAGAGAGAGAAAGAATACAACCCTAGTTTCACTTGTGATATAAATAAAGCAAATCATTCCTAATCCAGCTCTCCAAATATGCCAGTGGCAAACTCCACCATGAGCTTGTTCAGCTTCTTGTTCTGAATCCTCTGTGGGATCACCTTGAGCTCATCACTGCAATCAAGGAACGACAGGTTCACCACCATATATAGGTCAGCATAAAACAAGCATATATACATAGTATACTCCATACTATTCTGTATTTTTTGATCAATGCAATGCAAGCAGAAGAAGAAGAAGATGAGGCGTGCAAGGTAGGGAGGGTACCTTGGTGGGGAGCGTGGAGCGGATGGGGAGAGCATCTGGGCCAGCTTCACTGCATCCTCAGGCCGGCACACGGCATTGTTGAAGCAGATGTAACGGCCGTACGCCGTGGGGGACTCGTAGACGGCCACGTGGGCGTCGGCGAGGAAGTCGGCGTCGACGGTGACGAGGACGCCGTCCTCGTACATGTCGGGGGCTCCCTTGAGGTAGGGGTGGGCGGCGGTGAGCCCCGGCCCGGTGAGCAGGCCGGCGTTGATGGCCACCATGTCCACTCCTCTGTCCATGGCCAGCGCCCAGGCCGTCTTCTCCGACAATGTCTTGGCCAGAGCATGCCACAACTGCAGCGATCACAGTAGAGCCAGAGATGTGAATCCACTGCAAGTGTGTGTCGGAGACGGTATAATTATACAGAGATATAATTACAATGTGTTTTTAAAAGGGTTTGCAAGTTGTAATGCGATTGTTATGAGCGAGATACTCAGGCATTGTGCCAAAGATATCAGGCACACGGGGTCACTGTGGTTGAGCTTCATATCAAGAATTCAGAGAGAAGTAGTTGAGGCAATTTAATATCCTGGACGTGCCGTTCCGTGATTGTCCATCTGAATTAGCATCTGATCAAATAAGAAAAGCAGAAGGAACGATAATCTTTGTGTGTCCATAATCCTAACAGTTGAGAAGTCAGTTCTAGATCTTCCTTTGATAAGCACAGGTTTGGACTTTTCTTGGAGTCGTGTTATCTCCTGGATTGGGCTTTTCCGATCAGGGGAGGCAAGATTTGTTTGCACGCAGAACACTGAGGCTTTGTAGGTCAGAGGAATGAGCTTTTCCATGGCTTGCGACTGGACGCCACCCACAAAGAGCGACTAGACTATGCTTTGCTTTCTTGGAATGGTCAACTGAACAACGTGCTGCAGTTCTCGATGTCGCATTAACTTGCTATGGGTTTCTTGTACGATAGGGTGCACGATGGACTGGGACTAGCTAGTTGCTGTATCAATGTAACAAATGCCCGCCAAAATTGAAGTCGTAGTTTCATTCACGGAATGGCCGTCAGGAAATGGAAAGCGTTTACTACCAACTTAATTGTGAATGGCTGGACATGGACTGTTTGACAGTTGATTGATGGGGAAGAGTATAATGGAGTAGCTAGTACCTTGAATTTCCTGCACAAGTTGAGCTCGCTCCAGTTCTTCTCGTCGAAGGCGTCGACGAGCCCGTGGTTCTCCTTCCAGACGACGGCGGTGACGGACGAGGTGAAGACCACCCTCTCCATCGTCTCCGTCTGCGCGCACGCCTCCAGCACGTTGTGCGCCGCACGCACCTCCATCTCAACCATCACCTCCTGCGCGCACATAAAAATGAGTCTCTCTCTCTCACACACACACACACATCAAAAGAAGAAGATGGAGCTTCTTGGGCCATAGTTAGGCTTGGACATGGAGTAAGCATTCGCTGGAGTGAGTATTGACAGTCATGTGGGTGTAGCGCCATTAATGCACGCGGAAAGGAAAGGCCTACTGGACTGGAGTTACTGGTAGGAGGAGGAAGAAGGTCACAGCAGCTGAGCTGTGCCATTAAAGCCCAGCTCACCAATTTAAACAAAAGGGAAAAGGCTCTGTGATCCAATTCTTCTATCTGTGCTAGTACGGGACTAGCAGCAGTATTTCCCTAATCCAATTCTTCTATGTATGCCTTGGCCTGCGCCTCCTATCATTAGTAAGACTTGCAAGGAGTACAGTTTAGGGGAGCAAATCATCCATCGAAAGAGGAGCAACCTCACGGCGCGATGATGCATGATTCCTGCAGACTAATTACGGTTGGAAGTTGCCTGTTTAATTTGGAGCAAGGAAGAACAAACAGACCCTTACAATTAATATATGTTGAAGAAATAAGAAGCAAAGTAATAATGCAAAAGAGCAAGGAAATTAGAGGAAGCAATGGAGGGAGGCAAGGCAAGGCAAGCTCACATCGCAGGTGGCCTGGTCGTGGGGGGTGTTGAACATGCAGAAGAGGCCGGAGCAGCCGCGGACGGCGTCGGCGATGGTGTGGTAGTCGAAGGGGTCGGCCCGGAACACCCTGAGCCGCTGCTTGTCGCCGCCGCACGACGACGACAGCTGCCTCAGCAGCGACTCCTCCTCGTCTTGGTGGTGGGTGTAGGTGGCGGCGTGGACGGTGTAGCCGCGGCGGAGGAGGCGGTCGACGAGGGCGTGGGCCAGCGGGGCGGAGGCGTCCATGACGCACACGCTCTTACCTGACGCCGGCGGCGACCCCGGACACATGCTTGAACCCTCTCAGCTCCTGCCTCTGTTGGCTGCTTGCGAATCTCTCTTACGTCCAAGAAAGTTGCAAGTGACAGTATAGCAACGGAAGAGAGGTCAGGGGTGTTGGGCACTACGGGTCCTAATACCACCTATATTAAACCTGAGGATTTCGTCTCTCCAGCGTGCCACTTCATCAAATTTTCTTTAATTATATACAGGTCCTTAGTTTCACATACAAATCCTTATTTTTACATACATATCCTTATTTTCCCCAAAAAAAACTGCCTCGTAGCCTGTCCATGTCATCCGGTTTGCAAACGAGCCCTCCGAGTTGGCCGAAATCTTTCGTTGTTGTCCGTCTGATCGCTCCACCGGCAAGATCCGTCGCCTCAGCGCCCAGCTCAGTGTGTTCTCGCTAATCTTTGCGTCGCTTTCCTCGTGGCGCGTCACTTTTCTGGTAGCACACCGCAGCTAGCTTCTCCGCAGCGCCCGTCATCTCACTCCCTACCCTAGATCTACTCCAGCGATTGCCATCTCAGTCCCTCTCTCATATCTACTCATGCTGCTTTCCACTGGCGTCACTTGCTCCGCCTCCGCCGGTCAACCTCCTCCCCCTTCCTCCTCTGCGTTCCTTCCTATTTCCGTTGGAGGTTCTCGAAAAGACCTTGCTCTGCTTGACCTCCTCCCTATAGCGCCCTGATATTTTCTAGAAGGGGCCACTAAACTTTAATTAGCCCTAATATGGATTTAGGGCTCAATATGGAATAGTATCTCATATTGGTATGTGAGGTGCTATAGTTGCTATCAGAACTCAGCCTGTAGTTTCTGGAAAAAATTTTGCACGTACACGAGGCTTCGGGTTAATTCATTCATACTTGCATATCCAGTCACTAGCATATTACCATGATTTCATATATAATTACCATTTTTCTTTATTCCATTGCTATCATGTGATATTGTTCCAGTCCTACGCTTCCCTGAATTTTGATTCCATTATTCCGCATGGGTTGCTCCAGAAGCGCAAGGCCCCAGCTGGCACTACAAATCAGCTTGTTTTTTCACCTTTACCCTGAAAAAGAGACGAGCGATTGGGGTAATCATAGTGATCGGTGTAATCGAACAAGAGAAAGAAATAAAAAAGAGAAGAACGGTTTGACTCCGGGAATTATCGAGTATCGGTTCATCGTGATCGCAGACGTGGTCGTAAACGATTTATGACCACAGCAATCGAGCGGAGGTGTCTATAGGAGCAGCAGACGTGGTCGTAAGCAAGTTACGACCACAGTCACAGAGCGAGAAGACGTGGTCGTAAGCGACCACAGGGGGGAAGATGTGGTCGTAAAAGAGTTACGACCACGGTTGTGAAGCAACAAATGTGGTCGTAAGGGTTACGACAACGGCAATCGATAAAGCCTTCGGCGTGGTCGACAGAATCACTGCGTGTTCGTAATCGAGTAGCGACTACGGCAATCGAGCCTACTACGTGGTCGAAGGAAGTGCAGTGCAGCGTAGCGGTGGTGAACGTGGTCGTAATTTTTGCAAGAGTTACGACTACGTGATCGGAGCAGCGAGACATGATCGGAGAGGTCACAATGTAGTCGTAACAACTGCCAGGATGGTCGAGTAACTAACAGAGCGGTCGTAACGACACAGGAGGCGGTCGTAGCTCCTTCAACGTGGTCGTACGGTTGCAGTGAGTGATCGTAACGACTACAAGGTGGTCGTACGACTCCTAGGAGTGGTCGTAAGACTGTAACTGTAATAGTTTGTCTCTTAAAGTTGTTGAAGACTTTCATCTTACCTAAAGTCAGCATTAGATACATCTTCTCTAACAGTAAATCACTCCTTTAACTATTTTTATACTATGTTTACTATAATTTCCTAGTGTTGTCCTCAGTGTTGTCGGCCTTGGTCCTCAAGCCACATGCTGCAACCGCCAACTAATCCCCAACCCCCGCCTTCCCTTCCCGGTTACTTTACTTTCTGCGTGTATACTCCTCATCCCCCATGTATACTATTCTACTAATATGGAGTACTAACTAGCTAGTACGTATACCACTTTACTTTCTGCGTTGATTTTGACGTTGATAAGGCGAAAGAATCTACTCATACAAAAGATAGTGTTCTTCGTAGACGGTCCAAAATTTGAGTTTCGTCTGGGGGCAATAAAAAAATAAAAAAAAACGAAAAGAGAGGAAGAAACACTCACCTTATTTCATTTTAGTCATCGGTTTTGGTGGCTGCTGTTACTACCAGTTTAATTGCTTCCGGCTTAACTGCCTCGCCTCAAATATTAGGAGAAAAAGGTACAGCTAGATAGTTAAGTGACGAAGGGCAAGCCAGCTAGCCTTGGGAAGAGGAAGGATCCTATTGCTGTCCCAGCTCAATCGTCTCATAAAATAAGTCTGTCATATGTATCTACGAAACATATTATTAAATAATATTTAATAAAATTATACTATAGTTGTTCCAATAATGAAACTGTATTAAAACAAATATGATCAAATTTTATTAAATATTATTTACATAATATACCTCTTATTTTTCATTAATAAAATTGTATTAGGGATAAATATGATCTAATTTTGTTAAATATTATTTACATAATTTATCTCATAGATATATCTGGCAGACTTATGTCACGGACGAGATTGAAGATTAAATATGCATAGATGGATGCAATCCTTTGAACCGGATTGCATACGATACTCTTTTTCTTTTGCATGGATCTGGTTCGAGATGTATGGGCCACTCCTTTGTGTAGATTGGGCCTAAGAATCCGGGCCATCCACCTCGGCGTAGGCCCATCGCATCGCAGGAAGCTGTGATCGCTGAAACTGAAAGCTATTGTGTTTATCCAAACCCTATTAATATAGCACTTTGTCTAATCCTCGTGAGATAACGCCTTGTTATGGAAACAATTTTTTTCAGAATGCTGCTGGAGGCATCTTAGGATTAGTTGGTGGCATGCTGGTGGAAACAGTTCTTTTCATTATCAGATCATCCAGTAAAGAATTGGCCTCCTCTTCTGTTCCAAGATCCAAGAAAGTTCAGTAGACCTTTGCTGTCCGTGGTGACTGAAGATCTTACCTTCCGAACTATATGAAGGATTCATTTGAGATCAGGAGTGTGTAATCCATCAAAGTAAATGCGGTTGATTGTGAGAAGTTCTGACCTGAGGGACCGTATTTACAAGACTTATTTGTGGAGACCTTCAATGAAAGTGTGATGCTGTAAATCAGTTTTTAAGTCTGCATCAGGATGAAGCGGACACAAGGTTCCCGGGGCTGGGATTGGATTTGGTCGATCTGGAAGAAGTTTGAATCTCACTCTTGGTTAAGAAGCAGCGCCTACCCTGAATGTAGTACGTTGATGTACAGATTAAATTATATTGACTTGATACCGGCATTTAATTTAAACCTCGGTGAATCCAGGGACGGCGACACGTGGAGAATATGACAACGGTTAGACGAATGATCAAGCGTTGGGCGATTGGAGTTTCATTCGCTATACGGTAGAGCGACTGGAACTTCAGTCGCCCAACACCGGGGCGATAGGGAGATGTTAAAAGGCAGCATGCTCGACCGCCGCGGTCCTGCTCTTCATTTTTTTTCATTTAATTCTAGGACTAGTAGTTTCCACATCTTATTCGTATGGTGGATAAATGCCATATCATCCCTCTTGGATAGATGTTTGCTCGCGATCGAGTCCCGAAGCATCTCCACTGCGAAAAGTTGGGCCTTGTTTCTGTTACTCGCAGTCGTGGATTCAATATGCTTTCGGTGCGTGCCTCTCTTTTTTTCTCATGGTTTTTCCGGATCGAATTCTGATGCTTTTCTTTCCTTCAAAGGAAGCTCTGGACGTGGCTTTTATCCTATGGCTATTAGTTTTTTTAAAAATAAAAACATTATATCATCATCAATAATATAAAGAAATAAGAAAAAAACGGCAAAGAAGCCAAAAAAAAAAGCTAAAATAAGTTGAAATTAAAAACCAGCGTGTTTTAAGTTAACTTTATTAAATTGAAAACTAAAATAAAAAAGAAGCAACTAAAGTGATTTGATATTTGCACGCACTGGGACTGGGACGGGCTTTCTCCACTCCAAAGAGCATGATTTGATTTGATATTTACTTTGATATTTGCTCCTTTTGTTTTCTAAGGTTGGTTACTGAATTTCTCAGTTGTGCCTGAAATGGAACTTCTCAAGGGAGGGAGCACCAACCTGTTGGGACCAATCTAGCGAAAGAGAAGACAGCTTTCTTACATCACTAGAATACTACTATACTAATAAAGAGTGACTGGCTCTTGGCTGCTTGGAATATCTTGTTATGATCTCTCTATCTCTTGGGTGCTCACGACTGCCTCAGAGTGACGTCACCTGTTTGGAAGGTCTATCCTAAATTAAACCCAGAGGCTGACCTCAGATGAGATATACAAGATCAACCCTAAAAGGATCCAGGGCCAACCCTAGGCGAAGTCTGGAGCCAATCTCGTACAAAGTTTGAAGCCAACCACAACTAATCCTAGAGTCCCGGACGTGGTGGGGCCGACGCGAGGCGAATGACGTAGGTACCTCTAGGAGTAAGTTAGGCCCGAGGGTAAATTTATAACTTCACTCACCTCTCTATAAATAGAACCTCTAGTAATAGAAAAGGAGAGGCCATTGGTAACCATAGACACTTATATTGAATATGCTTTGCTATTCTAATACTTATCCTTAAGTCCCTCCGTATCCTCGGCGGTCTCCGTTTTTTACCGTGGGTACTTTTAAGTTTACTGTCCAGTCTCATATCGACGACACTATCTACCGTCGTCGCCGTCTTGGGCTTCGATCTGCGCCGTCATGTTTCTATCTATTCCTCTTCGGCTTGATTTGACAGTTTATTCAAAAACTGCACGCAACGACAACATCATCAAGACTTGGACGTCGGATATTTCTTGTTTTAGTATTAACCCTTTTTCAAATATATTGCTATTGTATACGTCTTGTATTTGAGGGAGGGTGTTAAGGATATTAGATAGGAATCAACATATTTCTTGTAATATCTCTTTATATTTTCTATATATATTACCTATTAAATCTTTCTTAATATATACGCACAATATTCATAGAAATTATTAGTCTGGTCATGGTCTCACCGAATATATGGTCGATGAGCACAATTAAAGCTAAAGCAAATGATTGGCCACCATGGATCACCATGCTATACACACACACACACTAGTAGCTAGTATCTTAGCTAGCTTCCAAGTTGTAAAGGCAAAGTTAAGCAACGATTCGATTCGCAGGGAGTCGTCAGTGGAACGACTGCTAGCTTCCACGGTGGGCACGATGACGAACGACTGCTTGCGCTGCGCTGCGCTCAGACATCAACATCGGCTTGAGTGAGTAGGCAATTTTAATCGGTATAGTTGAATTAGATATAGTATCTATTGGCGGTCTATTGCCTTTAAATCCGGTCAAATCGTCCAAACCTGACAGCAAGATTAAAAACATACGATCTTTCACAAATTTAGATTTTAACTTGACACATATAGATAATAATTCATCATAAATATTTTTAGGCCGGTCCTCAAGTTCATTGCATTCTGGGCTTATGTACTGGTTAAGATAACATCGATATAAATACCCATATATTAAACATGGGGATCTCTGGATAGCTGGCCGTGCCACGTCGCCTTAGCTCGTTCTTGGCTCGACGCGTTAGGACCATGGTGATCATTGCCAACTCGGACCTCTTACCTAACTCAGCGAAAGCTAGCAAAGACAAGTTGAAGGAGGAGAGATTATAATAAGGGGATTCAGAAGACATATATATATATCGGTTCGGTATATATATATATAAAACACCAGAAATGGTGAAAACACTGTGAATGAGAGAGAGCTTATTTGACATAATTAAATTTAAAAAATTAAAAATATAAAAATATGCTAGCATCACACGTAAACGAATACGAGAAAAAGAACCACACAAAAGCTCAAAAATCAAAATTCAGAAAAAAAAAACAAAATTATGAATAGTGTAAACTTAAGACAATCCCATTGAGCTGATATACATGGTGTGTCATCCCATCTGGTCGCTGCTCGTACCTACTCATCAGCCCTAGCCGCTGCTACACCTGCAATTCTTACCTCAGCTAGCTAAGCCTGCCTTCCTCTCTGTTGGTGCTCGTCCATCATCCATCGCCGGTCGATGGGTATCTGTACTAGACATGGACGCATATTCAGGCTAAAAATAGTTGAAAATGTGCTTTACATCTTTTCCATGCTTAATCTCTTCTCAGCTTGCCACCAACCTTATCTTAACTATCTATATGGGAGTGACTATTGCACAGACGACTATAATTTTTTATCTTTCAGTCACCTAAAGTTGCACTCTGAATCATCTGAAGTTGCAGTTGTTTTTTTAGAGGGGGGCTGTAACTTCAGTTGATTCAACTAAGTGTAACTTTAGTTGCACTCTAAATCACCTGAAGTTGCAGTTATTTTTTTTAGAGGGGGGCTGCAACTTCAATTGATTAAGAGTATAATTTCAAATGACTCAGAGATAAAAAAATTTCAGTCGCCTTTGCACGTCATCTCATTTGCACCACAAATATCACCACATTTACTCCACAGATGATGGGAGATGAGGACGGTGATGTTTTGGCTTTTAACTGTGTGGTTGGTGGATAGTTGTTGTTGGAAAATAAATAGATTTTCAAAAATAGAGGTAAGCTTTAGAGAAAATAAAGAAGATATGTATGTGTGAAATAGGAATGAAAATATTGAAGTACGTAATATGCCTATAATCTCTTATCTTGCTCTCAAAGTGAGAGAAGTAAAAAAAAAACATTTTAAGCAGCCGAGTGATCATTTCCTCAGGCAGAATTCAGTATTAATATTTTTACTTCTCTCAGGCTGAATTCGGCATTAACAGGGCCGCCGACTCACCCAGCGTGATTACTCGCTGCAACGCAACTTTTAACCAGAGTTAATGGGGGGAGAGAGAATTCTGTACTGCTAGCAATCCTGGCTTCTTCTTAATTTGTCCTCAAGTTGTGTTGTGTGCAGGCAAAGAAATTTTGTACCACTTGCTGGTGCGCGCGCGCCAATTCTCATCACTCATCTCCGGTACAGTGGTGATGGTTTCGCGCTCCTACTCCAACCTCCTGGACCTCGTCTCCGGGGAGTCGTCGGCCAGCCTCGGCAAGAGGTTGACGCGGGTGATGACCGTGGCCGGCATCATCTCCGACCTCGACGAGGAGGCCTCCACGGGCTCCGACTCGGCGTCGCAGGAGCGGCCGCGCCAGCGCGTGATCGTCGTGAGCAACCAGCTCCCCCTGAGCACGCACCGCCGCACTCCCGGCAGCGGCAAGTGGAGCTTCAGCTGGGACGAGGACTCGTTGCTGTTCCAGCTCAGGGACGGCCTCGGCGAGGACGTGGAGGTGGTGTACGTGGGCTGCCTACGCGCCGAGGCGGAGGTGGAGCCGCAGGAGCAGGACGAGGTCTCCCAGCTGCTTTTGGACGTGTTTCGGTGCGTGCCGGCGTTCGTGCCCGGCGAGCTCCTCTCCCGCTTCTACCACGGCTTCTGCAAGCAGCACCTGTGGCCGCTGTTCCACTACATGCTCCCGCTCTCCCGGGACCTCGGCGGCCGCTTCGACCGCTCGCTCTGGCAGGCCTACGTCTCCGTCAACAAGGTCTTCGCCGACAAGGTCATGGAGGTCATCTCCCCCGACGACGACGACTTCGTCTGGGTCCACGACTACCACCTCATGCTGCTCCCCACCTTCCTCCGCCGCCGCTTCAACCGCGTCAGGCTCGGCTTCTTTCTCCACAGCCCCTTCCCCTCCTCGGAGATCTACCGCACGCTCCCCGTCCGCGACGAGCTGCTCCGGGCGCTGCTCAACGCCGACCTGATCGGCTTCCACACCTTCGACTACGCGCGCCACTTCCTCTCCTCGTGCAGCCGCATCCTCGGCCTCGCCTACGAGTCCAAGAGGGGCTACATCGGCATCGAGTACTACGGCCGCACCGTCAACATCAAGATCCTCCCGGCCGGCATCCACATGGGCCAGCTCAGGCAGGTCATGAGCCTCCCGGAGACCGAGGCCAGGGTCGCCGACCTCGTCGCCGGCAGCGGCAGGTTCAGGGGCAAGACCGTGCTGCTCGGCGTGGACGACATGGACATCTTCAAGGGGATCAGCCTCAAGCTGCTGGCCATGGAGCAGGTGCTGGACCAGCACCCCGAGTGGCGGGGCAAGGTGGTGCTGGTGCAGATCGCCAACCCAGCGAGAGGGCGCGGCAAGGACGTGCAGGAGGTGCAGCAGGAGACCTACTCCACCGTGGAGAGGATCAACTGCAAGTACGGCACGCCGGAGTACGAGCCCATCGTCCTCATCGACCGGCCGCTGCAGTTCTACGAGCGGGTCGCCTACTACGCGATCGCCGAGTGCTGCCTGGTGACGGCGGTGAGGGACGGCATGAACCTGATACCCTACGAGTACATCGTGTCGCGGCAGGGCAGCGAGAGGCTGGACCGGATCCTGCGGCGGGAGCAGGCGCCCAGGAGGAGCATGCTGGTGGTCTCCGAGTTCATCGGGTGCTCGCCGTCGCTGAGCGGCGCGATCCGCGTGAACCCGTGGAACGTGGACGCGGTGGCGGAGGCGATGTACGCGGCGCTGGAGATGCGGGCGTCGGAGAAGCAGCTCCGGCACGACAAGAACTACCGGTACGTGAGCACGCACGACGCCGCCTACTGGGCCAGGAGCTTCGTGCAGGACCTGGAGCGCGCGTGCAGGGACCACGCCAGGCGGCGCTGCTGGGGCATCGGCTTCGGCCTCGGCTTCCGCGTCATCGCCCTCGACCCCAACTTCCGCAAGCTCTCCGTCGACCACATCGTCGCTGCCTACAAGCGTGCCAGCCACCGCGCCATCCTGCTCGACTACGACGGCACCATGGCGCCGCATGCCTCCATCAGCAAGAGGCCCGCGCCGGAGACCATCGCCATCCTCAACAGCCTCTGCCGGGACCCCCGCAACACCGTCTACCTCGTCGGAGCCAGCGACAAGCAGACGCTCAGCGCCTGGTTCGCCGCCTGCAGCAACCTCGTCATTGCCGCCGAGCACGGCTACTTCATCAGGCACAGGCACGGGTCGGAGTGGACGACCTGCATCTCGGTCGCGAGCTTCGACTGGAAGCAGATCGCGGAGCCCATCATGGAGCTCTACACCGAGGCGACGGACGGGTCGTCCATTGAGGCCAAAGAGAGCGGAATCGTGTGGCACTACCAGTACGCCGATCCGGACTTCGGGTCGTGCCAAGCCAAGGAGCTCCAAGACCACCTCGAGACCGTCCTCTCCAACGAACCCGTCTCCGTCAGGAGCAGCCAGAACATCGTCGAGGTCAAGCCCCAGGTACGTACGTACTCATGTCGTCTGCTACTCCATGACAGTCTCCGAATCTGAGAATCGTAACGGCAATGCCCAGGGTGTTACCAAGGGCCTGGTGGCGGAGCAACTCCTGTCGGCAATGAAGAAGAAGGGCATTCGCGCCGACTTCGTTCTCTTCGTCGGCGACGACAGGTCCGACGAGGACATGTTCCAGGTGATCAAGGGCGCCGTCATGGGACCGGCATTGTCGCCGGTGGCCGAGGTGTTTGCCTGCACGGTCGGGCAGAAGCCCAGCAAGGCCAAGTACTACATGGAGGACACGGCCGAGATCATCAGGATGCTGCAGGCCCTCGCAAATTCTTCGGACCTCATGACGCATCACCCGCCAGTATCTGCAGCCTCTCAACATGAACGAATCTGACACACACGGCCTCTAGCTAGTTGTAGTTTGGGGTAATGTATGTATGTATTCGAGCTATATCGTAGCGAATGAGACATTCGTGCATATATCTTTTCAGGCGCGCTGGTGATTCGTCTAGTGTACCTGAAATTGGTGCATATTGTTCTGGAGGCAGAGTTTTCAGAAATGCAGAGCATCGATTTCAGGTAGCTCAGTACAGTGAAGAGCATCTTCTCTTTTTGACAAATCTGGTGGTATCCGATTCGTCACAAGAACAGCATATCATCCTGGGTGCTTTCTACATCAAACTGACTCAACTGATGCGTCATCAGTCACCTGATGATGAAATTGCTACCCCGGCAAAGGTTCAGACCTAGCAAAGTTTATTCTTCAGCAGTGCGTCGATTAGAAAGGAAAAACAACCTTGCACATTCTAGGGATCAAGATGCAATGGAAATGTCAGCTAAATACCGTTTGTATTGATGGAATTGAAAACAAGGCAGGAGAGTCCAAGCAACGAATTGCTCGATTTTTCAAAGTGACAGGGAAAAGTACAGACAACCGCACAACAATGTTTTCTTCGACATCATTTATTAAGAGTCTATCAGCAACTTCAGAGGTAAAAGAAGAACTGCAGCAGTTCCTGGCTACTCCTTTCAATTCCAATGGAAATATCACCTGCACAAGAACAAAGGACCATCGGTCATGACACGTTAGGCAATGGTGAGATCAGGAGGCAGATTAGGATTGGAGAAGCGAGATGCATCTTTCACAAAGACGCAAGTGCTTCACCTTTTGGTGCCTCTGCTTTATCTTGTGAAAATGTTATTTTACGTTTCTGTATTGTCATTGTTACATACGAATGAGCTGTCAGTTGCTTTAGAACTTCTACACTCTTCTTTTGTAAAACACAGTAGATTAGAAGGCCTTCCCTGTCAATTTTCATTATCCCAAACTTGCACCTTCATTACAAGAATTTTTCTCATAATCTTCGTCATTGGTCATCAACATCTTTCTTGCATTGTCCTACAGACGTGTCGTTTTCATTTAGTTATTATAGTATAAGAAATCTGGTGGCGGTAGACGTAACTGGTGAAGGGACTTCCATTATTTGGTTATCTTACGCAATTTGTCAACTAGTATTCAATAGATTTCAACAGTTACTAATCCATTATGAAATTAGTTAAGAATTATGTTGGACGAATTAATTTGGTGAGCACTATATAGATTCTTCAATACTAGAAAATAATAGTTGAAATTATTATACACCAAAAGTGAAGCCGGTATGAATGCTTTACTGTCATGGGGCATCCTTAACCAAACTTAGGTGTTTTATTGCCTGATCTTGAATGGTAGACGTGTTTATTGCCTGATCTTAAATAGTTGGCATGTTTACTTTTAATAAACAAGTACATTCACCATTCTAATTGTTGGTTGACCCTGTTAAGAGTTAACCAAATTTGTATAACCTATAATACAAGTTTGAGGTTATAATTGATGAGTTATAGTACAAGTTTGAGGTTATTCATTTGAATAGTAGTACACAAGAGTTGTTGGGGATACGATGACTACTCAGTTTATTTTTCTTATATTTATCTTACAATGTTGGGTAGAAGGAACATACATTTTTCAGGATTTTAGTGGCCCTTCGGCCATGCACAGCGCACATTGAGACATAAATTAGCCCCACAACTGGTTCTCAAAGTGACTTGTGTCCTAGACTTGCCTTATTATTGTTAGGCTTAGGCCACACATCAACTGGAATTATTAGCACTGTAAGCCTTGGTGGCAATTATTTGAACAGCACTATTAGCGCTAATTAAGCATGCACAGTCAGCCCACGACCTACCGAGCTCGATAGGTCCACGAAGGGAGCTAGATCTATAAAAACAGATGTTCAGAGCTAATTTTTTTTTAAAAAAAAAGGTGGCTACAGTTGAATGGGTAGAATCGTCACGACAGATAGACCAGCGCAATCAACACGTGTCAAAGAGTATGATGTGAGATGCTCATAAAATGTGCTATGAAGTAAATAAATAAATGACATGTGCAAGTGGAAGATTGCACTCCGGCACTAACAAAACTATATTTATCAAAAGAGATTTCAAAGTCATCTCAAAACAATTCATAACTATCCTTAGCTATTATATCTTCTTCTCTTTTTTCCTGTATGAGAATAATTACAGAGGGTTAAGTGGTGCACGATGATGCTTGTAGTAAAAATTTTCAGACACATCCTGTTACATCAATCTTCAGAATCTGTCAAAGATCAAGTCAAGAGAAACAAAGACGCTCTTCAAAAAAGTTGGATAGCAAGACATGCGGTTCCAGATCTTTCTACAGGTCAAAAGTACTGTGAGGTGTTTTCAGCCATTCAAGGTGTCCTTAGCTTTAGTTCACTTGTTCAAAAGGGACGATCCATTGACAATCATTTCACAATCTTCAGATACTCTTGATACAACTCGAGTTTGAAGACCATTGTACTCATTTAGCTGGACTGGGTGGCAGCACTCATTTGCACATCCCACCAATCATGGACAACAATGAGTGCAGCGCTCATTTGCTTGATTTTGTTTTTGTACCCCAGATATTTATGAAATCTGCCTCTATATTGTCTGTATGCCATGTTGAACACCTACACAGGCCTGCATTGTTATTCAGGTAAACACTGGGGGAAAAAACTTTAGAAAAAACCTTTTCTGCTAGTGCCTACAAAAACAACTTGGTTTTGTGCCAGTCGTTATTTCAAGTGGTAGTGTTCGGTGTCAGTGGCCATATACTCCTAAAAGAATGATGCTTCAGCTGAGCCTGAAAGTGACTTTGTAAATGTGGTTGTCATGAAAGTAGAATTGAAGATGCCAGACCACTATTTTGTTCTCTTTATGTTTTTTTATTCTCTCGGATGACAGTATCCAAGAATGTCAAATAAGTTGTACGCTGCTACTCCCGGTTAAATTATGCGGTGAGTAGGGAGTAAATAATTAATTCTCATGCTTTTAGTTACCTAATTATAGTGATGACTAATTCTAGCATTACCTAGGACAATTCCTCTCGTGAGCTTCCAGTTTGATATGCAGTGAAAGTAGGGAGTAAATAATTAATTATAGTGATGCTTTTAGTTGCCGCAAACTATCAAAAGTGCTTTCTAATCTTAGCATTACCTAAGGACAATTTCTTCTGTGAGTTTCTTGCTTGAAGAAAAATTCTGTGCTTATCTGAAGTGATTGGCTAGAGTCATAATCTATACATGAATTTTACCACTAAATGTTCCAGTTGGTCTATTGATTGCTGCTGTTTGACTACCCATTGCTGGTTTTGACTAGTGTTTTCAGTCATGCGCTATGTTCTAGATTATTTCTGTAGGATTATTGAGAATGTGAGGTCCCTTCCTCAGTCTAGCATGTTTGCACTATTTGATGGTGTTAGGATATGCAGGCACTCTCTATTACGTCCACCTTTCTGGGCCAAAGAAGCTAATAAAATCAGGTGGTGGACCCAGCGACTTTGAAGTCGGCAACCACTTTTACGCCCCTACCGTCGGTTGGCCATGTGTACCTCCTCCACCCCCACAGCTCCACACTAGCCATATGAATGACCTTGTCGGGCTTAAAAAGTGTGAGAGCGTGTGGAGGTCACCCTATGGTTGTGATGAGTAATTGATTTTTGATTTAGAGTTTGTGTAAAGACCGGGTTTGGTTTTTAAGATCTGTGCAGAAATTTGCTGGCCTTACGACCGCTGTGATCGTCTCTGTGATTGGTTGGTGTTTCATGTTACAATGCGGTGGTCGTAACGCGTTATGTGGTCGTGACACTGATGGTCTAGGGCTACGATTACCTCATGTCCATGTTGCATCCTAGTAGTTGTAAGTGGTTTAAGACCGTAGTTGTTCTCTAAGTGCTTTTACGACTTGCTTTGGGTCCATCGATCTGTTAATTTCTTGGGTTTTCGTTTTCTTTTGGGGGAGATCAGTTAGATTAATTTAGGCTGCAGGATTTGAGGAGAGGTGTTTTTGTGAATAACAGATTAAACAAACAAAAAAATGGCAACGCCAGGTTCAGTTTGGGAGAAATCATTCATGCGCGATCGATAGTAGTGTCCTGATTAATTTGTTTCCGTCAGTGTTTGCTTAATTTCAGGGCATGGCATGGCATGGTTTGATGCTGTTCAAGGATGAGGAGATGATCGATCGTCCTGATGCGTAGTGTACGTATATTTAGATTCTGTCCTCACAGATTAGATTATACAGAACCAATTGTTGGGGGTTGCCTGCATGTATTGTAAACGACCAACGAGTAGAAACATAATCAGTGGTAAGCATATTGAATCTTCCAAGCTGGACTAGCTCTCTCTCTGTTTCGTTTATGAGCTAATGTAGGGCTTGGTTGGTGCCTTGCGCTTTTCTAGTTATACGGCGTTTCCACTGCTCCTGCTCCTGGATGCTGCAGTGCAGTGCAGGAAAGAAGGCAAGGCACCGGGCCAGGGCGTGGGGGATCACTGATGCCATTGCTGAAGGTGGGCTCGCCTGTCTCGAGGTGCTCGGTTAATCAGGTGCTTTATTCTGCTCTGCTATTGTCTGATGATCTCTAGTGTACTCTCCTGGGATCCCTAACTAGGACCTGCGAAATAGCTGCTTTACTAAAAACTTGTCAATCGCTTAGCATACTAATCAATTTGATTTGACAATTGATTTCCGCACGCCTAAGGACGATATGGGACAGTGTCCTGAATGTTTTACTGCATGATAGGCAGAACATGTGGATTGAACCTAACTGATGTAGCAAGGCTAACAAACTTTGCCCTGTAAACAATTATCACTCGGTTTCAATAGAAGGGAACTAGGGCATTGTGGTTTGGCATCATATTTATTTAAACAGTGCATGTGGACTGTGTTCCTAATTTTGGTTGATTCCACCAAGCTATTTACATCTGTGATATTAGTATATTTTTTGCTTTACTAGATGGTTGCACTGCTGAAAAATTAACTTCCGGGGCAATGCTTTCACCTTCGGAAGCTTCAGAGGAATTCCGCCGAGGAATCATAAGATGCTTCAGAGCCATGGTTATGCAGTTACAGCCATGCTCGGATCAATCTTGTTCGTGTAAGCAAACAACTGCATTCCCTACCATCCCAACCTTTACAAGTTCGGAAGTTGGCACTGTGGTTCACCCAAAGAACTCTGTGCAACCAGAGGAGTGCTTCCTTGCATTCCTCCGGTCTCAAAATGCTTCAGCTGCTGTGGGACACTGGCTTTCACTTCTTCTCCAGGTATAGCATTCGTTCCTGAATTTATGTATGTATGCTTTTCTTTTCTGTGTGACTAAGTTTTTTTATATAGAATACCTTTGCCATCCAGTGATTCTTTTATTTGTTTACGCATGTGTTCCTTTATATGTAATCATGGCTTAGTGGGATGGAGCTCTAATTTTGGTTTATTTTCTTATGGAAGTCATCAGAACTTGAGGCATTGAGAGGTCACCATGGCAGTGCAGATGTTAGAAAGGAACCATTTCTTGCATCGCGCGTCTTTATTGCCAAGGTGAGAATTTCTGTACACCACATTGGTGCTACAGTACCCACGGTATTGTTCACCTGTTGCTACAATATCCATGGGTACTGTTCACTCGTTGCTACAGTATCCTCGCGGCGAGACAACTCGCCCTCGAGCTGTCAGGTGGTGGCCATGGTTGAAGTCTTTCGTAACTCCATGTCGACGAAAGGGCACAATGATGACATCATTGTACCTATTATCATCGTGCCCTACAGTATTTGTTCATCCGGCGTTGCGGTACCCTACAGTATTGTTCGCGAGCCTACTGCGTGCATCGCCGGGATCCTAGGCCATAACAGTTACCTTACGTTACTTGGCAACATAGTTCTTAGATCGTAATGCCTATTGTCATTTGTGTTAATTAAAAAAAATGTACTGCATTTATACTAATGCTGTTTTGCTATATCGACAAAAAAAATTGCTTGAAGACTTTTTTGTTTCATCCTGGCAATGAAGTTTCTTCTGGCATTCCACATTCGGAGTCATTAAAATATTCTTTGCTATCTCCAGAATGCTACTGTATCTGTTGCCAAGGTTGAGGAGGCTTATAAGTGTGAAAATCAATGCAAAGCTGTTATTGAGGAGGCGATCCAGTTTCTGTCATTGGATGAACTTCTTGATGATATGGATACTGCTGAAGATGTTGATGATATACGCATAAGCATATATGCGAACCATGGATCAATTTGGATGATCATGTCCATATGCCCAACCGGGAATCCTTCCCAGCTATTGCATATTCTTCAAGCCTAGTAGAACTAACAGCTATAGAAACTTGGTTTATTGAATAGAAAAAACTCAGGAAGGAAGTTGACATATGACCTTTAAAGTTTAAAGACAAAACTAGCAAAGTATCAACTGAGAAACACATAATATATCATCAAATATTCATATCACAGTAGAAGACATAAAATTACTGTAATAATCATACTGTTATTTAAATCTATATTTTCAGCAACAGTAGGTAGCCATAACTAGCAAAGTAGCTTAACGAGGAGCTTCGGACTTCAAAAAACTAACAATGCAGCATGCTACTTGTCAAACAAGCAAATAAATTGTTCCATATGACTTACCTGGATAGCTGAATAACCGACGCGGTGATGCAAAGAAGCAGTTGCGCTGAATGAAAATGAAGAAAATGGAGTCGAGATAGTTGAGGCATTGACTATGGTCATGCTTTTTGTGTCAATTTCTTGGGACATCTTCTGAACTTTGGAGAATGGTGTTGCCCCAGCAAGTAGAATAAGTAAAAATTCAGAATATGTTGTATATCTGCAAGTCAATTAACACACACACACACACACAATTAACATAGTATTTCACCTAGAAAGAAGTTGATCACATCAACAGCAAAAAACTAAGTTCATAGGAGTAACAAGTTAGCGACAAACATTAACACATTAACGAGGTTTGGAATAAATATAGCAACAATGGACTCAGCAGCCAGAAGCAAAACATGAAGCATGGAAGAACAGACATGTTTAAGTAACCATGCTTGGATTTATTTACTATTTTCTAGAGCTCAAATTCCTTTTCCCCATTTTCTAAAATTCGAAAAAGGTTGAAAAATCCTTAAAGCCTTTTGGGCCGAAACCCAAATTTCTTGCCTAGCCCGTTTTCCACGCACCTTGGCCCAACCCACAATTTCAGCCCAGTCCGCGATCCAGCTCGTCACGTCGCCTCAGCCATCTGATCCGTCTCGCTACCACACGTCACGCTCGCAGCCATCCTGGGTCTCTCTCGCCGCCATGTGGGACCCACCCACCAACTCTACCAGCTGTGCCCCAGTCGTCTTCCTCGCCTGCGTCGTCTCCGATCGGGATTCTTCATTGCGCCGCCATGGGAGTCTGTCGCCATTACGCCTTCTTGTGCTATAAAATCCTCGGTCGAGCCCTCAGATCTCCTCCTCGAGCCATGCCGTTCTTTGCCTCGCTTTGCGCCGTCGAAATTGCCGCCTTCTTGCCGAAACCGAACCACCGCCATGGCCAAACTCCGGTGAGAAATCAAGCCGCCACCGGTGAGATTCCATCTTCCCCTACCGTAGCCCTAGCTTCGCCATGTTTCGGTCTTTCTTCCTCGCTCAACGTCGAGACCAATGCGCCACTGGAGGCCAAGCTCACCACACGCTGTACTTGCTCCACCGCTCTAAATGCCGCCGACCACCTTGCCGATCACCCTCACTCGATCCAAGCCGCTAGATGCGTTCCTCGTCGCATGCGCATGCTAGAACTGCAGACGCTGAAGTCCGGCGAGTCGTCATTCGCCGTCACCATTGTCATCGTCGTGAGCCACCCGATCTGCCGTGTACTTAAGTAATTTAGATGTTGAATTTGTGTTGTGTTGACCATTGTACTTAAGTAATTTAGATAAAATTATTGCTAGCTGAAGGTTTAAAGTGATAGTGGTATGGTTCAGTGTATAATTTCTGAGGGTGGAATATGAAGGTGTGGAGGGTTCAAACCCTAGTCTTGAGGAAATGAAGTGTATGCACTGGCCACTCTACCAAGTTGGTTGGTGTGGTTAGTCTAGAACTTATACTACTCAAGTACTTTTCTAAACCAAAGGTTCTCTGATTGGACTGCCGGTTGGACCAATGAACCGCGAATAGAGAGTCTCACCGGTTCGTCAACCGTTCCGGTTTCAATAACTATGAACCAAACCAATCAAGCGCTCCTCAAAAATGGCCTCGTTCCAAACATGTTTCTAGCTTTTATCTTTTGTAAGTTGATTTTTGAACGGAGTGGCTTTTAAGATGTATTTTACAAGCTGTTTGTAGAAGCTATTACATGAGCTATTTAAAATAGAGTGGTTTCTTAATACATGTGTCATTTACTCTCAATCTCTTGCAATTAGACAAAAGACAAAAGTCATGTACTTTCGAATAGGGCAAAGTTGGGCGGGTTCTTTTGAGCTATGGTTTATACCTTTTAATTTATAATTTTTGAATTCTGACTATTTGTGAAATAAAGTACAAAGGGGCTGATACATAAACATGAAATTTGATGATTTGTCAGTCTCATGACATGTAGACTTTAGACCCGGAGATTAAGAAATCAAAACGAATGAAAGTTTACTGTAGCCCATTAATTACAAGAGATCCCGATCTTCCTTCGTATCCCGGTTTGTCTCTCTCGTCTCCGTCGATCGGGGAACCTTCAGTCCGCCAGGATCCAGTGGGGGACATCTCGTCGCTCAGATCAGCCGCGCTGGGGGCGAATCACTCGCGCCACTCTCCGGCGCCGCCACCCTTCCCCTTCCCGCTCCCCCTCCCCTGGCGGAACCCTAATGCCCGCCGCATAGGCACCGCCATGGACTTCGCCAGCCGCCACGCTGCCGCCGCTTCCCCGGCGGCGGCCGCCGAGGCCTCGCCCACCTCCCCCCGCGTTACCGCCGCCGAGGAGCCCGAGTACCTCGCCAGGTACCTCATCGTCAAGCACTCGTGGCGGGGGAGGTACAGGCGGATCCTCTGCATCGCCGCCTCGGGCCTCGTCACGCTCGACCCCGCCACCCTTGCCGTCACCAACTCCTACGACTTCGCCGCCGACTTCGACCGCGCCGCACCCGACACCAGCGCCACCGAGTTCACGCTCAGCGTCCGCACCGACGGCCGCGGCAAGTTCAAGGCCGTCCGCTTCTCCTCGCCGCTCCGCGCAGGGATCCTCACCGAGCTCCACCGCCTGCGCCCCGTCCACCCGGTTGTCGAGTTCCCCGTCCTCCACCTCCGCCGCCGCACCCACGAGTGGGCCCCCTTCGTAAGCTCTTCTCCCTTGCTCATCGTGCCTTCCCGAATACGCTCTCCTTCTCACTCGTACTACTATGCTGTGCTAACAATCGACGCTTCCACGCCCAATTTCACGCAGTTTTGGATCTATAGTACTAGTGATTGCATTATTCAACCTTTATATCTCAAAGGCTGCCTCAGTTAACTAGCTAACTGAATTGTCTGATTAGCCAAACAAACTGGGATTCAAAAGAAAGTGATCTCATAGCTCTGTCAATTTGCTGCCTGTAGCTATCCCGAG